>DVXP01001448.1:0-15018 GCA_018235645.1 Junonia grisea | reverse complement strand
TTTATATTATGTACATAGATTAAGTTATCGATTATTTATTTTTCTGTTTATTTGTTGCTTATAGTAAATAAAATTTTAAATGGTAATAAATAAACACACTATAAATAAATAATACAGTCAGTAATATCAGTTTTAAACATAATCTTTTTTTCTGTTTTGCCTTATTCTATATATATTACATACTCTTTTGTCAATAAATTTTACAGGTATAAAGATAGAAATCCAAATGAAATAGGTAATGAATATTTTTTCTCGGAAAAAGCTTTTTCGAGTTAACGCCGTTTTCTTACACAGAACGACATCCACGTGACCGTAGCCAAGAGCAGAAGCTAGTGGTATATATGTCGCAGTCATCTGGTTAAATCAGCTACTTAATTGAATCACTAGCGCGTCCATTGAATCACGACATATAATTGAATGACTAAACGTCAACTCGTCAAGTTACTTAATGTAACGTTAAACATCTTGACTAAACGTCATTTTGCGAAGTCGTTGAATGGGTTATAGCTGACTTTATTAGCAGTAAATATGAATTAATGTGAAGTAAAAAATTCTAATACTTATTCGTTACATACATTTTTTAAACATTTTGCTCTGGAACGTCTCCGGCGCTGCGGGATGAGCAGCCTCACCGTCTTAGCGTAACAAAGCACGGACATCTATGCTCACCACCGCAGCCTCGGCTTGCTGGTCGCCTGCGGCGGCTCGCCTGATATTTGCGCTTTGTTACGGCAGGCGAAGGCTGCTCCCTCTCCGCGCCTCCGGCTTACTTAAGAAATAATTTATGACGAGTATTTATCAGGTTTTAGGCAAAATTTACACATTTTGAAGCATTTTTACGTATTCCTCAAAAAAGTAAAATTCAATAACCTGACTGATTACGCCGCTCTATTGAAAGGGCTATCTTTCAATGAGCTAACTAGTTGGACGATGAGTGACGTTTGTTTAATCAAAGTTCGGCCTAGTGATTCAATTAAATGTCGTCATTCAATGAACGCGCTAGTGATTCAATTTAATAGCGGATTCAACAAGATGACTGCGACACATATAAATCGAGACCAGGCTCGGTTCGAAGGGCGACATAAAATAAGGCATGGCACCCCCTAAAACCATACATGTCAAACCGAAATAGATGCCAATTTTCGATGGCAAAGTAGAAATTCGAAAAGACTATGTCAAAATCGACGTAAACACCAATTTTCAAAACATGGAAACATTCTAAGTGGCCTGGAGCACCAAATAACTACTATAAAGTCTAGCATTTCATTTGTGACCCCTCGATCGTGAGCCTGATCGAGACATAGTTGTTGCAGTTTTTATCCAATTGAAAAGGTTGTTTATTTGACCCAGATGTATGTAATGTACGTTGGTATGGATATACGAATATATATTTGTGTACAATTAGATAACCTGATATGATATTACTGGGAACAATTTATTTGCTGTGCGATTGCGTATTGTTTATTTACTATCCGTCTTATTAGATATGTAAATAAAAATAACAAATATGTATATTTTTATCAAATAAGACGAACAAATTAAAAAAATGATAATTTATGAATTAGACATTTACAGTATATTTACTAAATCCAATTATAAGACGAAGAAGTAAAAAATATATTTTATATCAGAATTCGATTTCAGTTTATTATATGTTTTCATAAACAGTTATACTTTAGAATATTTAAGATAATATTCAGTGCTTACTCTTTTAGCTCGATTAAAATAAAAGTACTTAAAGTAAAACTTTACTTTTTATTTTATTCCTAAAAAACGTGGTATGGAATCCCACGTCTTTGGGAGACCCTATAGAAGTTAATAGGTAACTGTAAAAAATGAGCTCAATTTTTGAATTCCTAACATATGTTATAGGTTTATTTTAATTATAATTAATTAATTATTTTATTTATTAAGTTATTTCAAAACAAACTTAACTGTCCTGTAAATTGATCTTTTCATCTACCTAACTATGTGTAGATAGATATAGATATTTGTATGCAGACGTTTCAGCTATGGTCATGACAACAGCACCTTTATTGACTTTTTTCCCATCTAAATAATTGCTCCAAGACGTGTTACCTATTCAAAACTATACTATTCATGTATAAGTACTACACTTTGGCATCGCTAAAAGAGTCCAAAGTAGTGTTATTTTTTCCTCCTACGTTATTGTACTATTATGTATGGATTTATGTACGTATTCACAATAAACGTTTCGTAATATAAAGATAAACATAGTTTAAGACGTGTATTTTGATTCGATCAAAACTCGTAACGTAACTAGTAACACGATGATATGACGTTTTTAGCCAATTCAATGTGTATATATAAATTAATAACGCACATAAAACAAACAACAACTGATTAGTACACTCACAGCGATCCATTTTCAATACACGTCCTATCTATACGTAATATCGGTCGAAGGTGTAAATTAAACTTATTCAGGCTTAATATGTTATTTACTGTGAATAAAATTTATTTACTGTTAATGTAATTTAATAAATATTTTTTTAATAGATAAGTATATATCAGTCAATCATTCTAACTAAATATGTTTTAAATAATGGCAAGAAAACATAATAGTATGTCGCATGCGCATAGCGTTACCAATAATGATACAGAATTCGCGAAAGTATAAAATTAGCAATCGCAAACAGCAAAGCTTAGAGTTTAAAGTTACACGTTTGATATACTATACTAGCTTACTAATTATTTTAACTTTCAAATAGTGTCCTATGCCTTCCATCTTACCTTTTCTAATATGATTTAGGTTATAAAAACCTCTTGCGTCACTGATATAATACCGTGGTCACTGTATTCACTTCGTGCACGTTTAAGGGACGTATTCCTTGCATCATTTCAACATGTATCACTTTGTTTGCAATAAATACAATGTAGATTAGCATGATCAAGCTAATGCTCGGATGTGATATGCAGCTAGACTGATAGTATTACAATTTTGTTTACTATAACATAATCTATCGAAGTTATTTAGAAGCGGATGACGGTAACGATGGATACATTTCAGTTTATCATAAGTTAGTTTAGAAAGCGAGTAACAAGTGCTCACCATTGTAGAGGAGAGTCGGCTCGGGGTCGCGAGGCGAGGGCCCCGGCGCGGTGGCGGCGGGCGCGGGGCTCCGGCCGCGCCCCTCGCCGACCACGTCGATCTCCTCGTCGGACTCGTCGGCCAGCTCGGTCGCCGGAGCCGCCTTCCACTTCTTGGCCATGAGGCAGCGCGGCATGGCGGCGCCCGCATCGGCCTCAGCGCGACCGCATCAGCGAGAAACAGACGAACAGAGAAAAAGAGAGAAAAGAGAAAGAGCGGCGCCCCTGGCGAGCGGCGTTACAGGCGATCGCGCGCGTCCTCTTGCGTTGTGAGGGTTTCTCGCGCGGTCCTCGATATATATTCGCGGAGGGGTGGTGCGCGCGCCGCCACTTCGATCGATGGGGCGGAGGGTGGCTCGCACCACGCCGCACAAACTTTGCCTGCCAACTTGGAGCGATACTTACGAAGATGGTGCGGACTCGAGCAACGAACCGCGACCTAACTTGCTACTTGCAATCAACCAGTGGAAATAGTGTGGAGCTTTGCTGACACGCACGCTTCACGCTCCCCTGTACCTTGCTTGTGCCATGAACTATGAATGTGTATATTAAAAGTTTCTACCACAGTACTAACACTGTTGTAAAACTATTTCTAAAATATGATAAGTGTCGAATATTTTAGGATGTTGAAACTCATTGTTACTTAGCATACCGTGTTTATTATTGTTATTTTGGTTCTTATTTTTAAAACTTAGTATACCTTTTTCTTCTAAACATTATCATAATTTAAGTTTTAGATTACATTTTTAATTTCATATGGATCGTATGACACTGTAGGGGTGACAACTTTTTTAAAGAAAAAAAAAACGTATTTAATATTTTAAGCAAGAACATGTTTTTCATTACCTTTAAATTTTTTAATTCATTTTATTAAAATTTTCGGACAACTGTGTAAAAGTGTACAATATTTATTGTATTTACATACAATTACCATACCTGTACTTCCGTATAATATTTTTGAATCAATATATGAAGTGATACTCGTAATATATCTATTCATATTTATATCTTCTTCTTGTATTGGTAGGTAGTCGATTTGTATTAAAACTCGGTAAAAGAAATTCATATTCATAAGTATTAGTAGTTTAACACTTAGTTACATGCGCGAGGTACAAGTGTGGCCCAGTCAAACACTTTTTGTCTTTTATCGCGTGAAAAATGCTGTTTTCATTTTTGAATAGTGGTACTAGTAGTATCCTTAGATCATTAAAGCAACCTCACTGCCGGGACAAGGTTGTATCTTGAAACGATTTAATGTTCATGAATTATGAGCCACATCTAAGCTAAGCGTGTGATTATACAGCAACTGTTGAACTCGAATGACGTCTTCGAAAACCATAATAAACAGATAAAAACAATAGATCTTAATTAATAAGCGAAAATATTACGAGTTAAAACATCTTGTTTTTATAATTTTAAAGAAAAAGTGATTTCGTAAAGTACTATGTTTTTTGTGAATTATTTGCAACGTGGGTAACGAAGTGTTAACAAAAGATAATTTTAATTAGGATGGTCCTTTTTGCCTTCTTTGATCGTAGATAAAAAACCTAAAAAATAAAAAATAGAAAAGATTCCAGTGACGATACGAAATGCTTAAAGTCCACTATGTGCTTCAATAAGTATTTGGAGTTATAATTTTGCCACACTTAAATTTTAATTTTACTTTTGCAAAATTTAATTTGACTATTTAGCATTAAACCATAAAGTGTGAAATAATGTTTTAATTTTGGCAAACTATAGTTATGAAATATTAATTCAATTTCATTAATCATTGAAAACATGACGGTTGAATTGAACACAAAAATTCACTGGTTTAATTTCGAAGTGTAAATTGTGCTGTGAAAATTTTCGAAACTGGAATCCGAACTCTCACCGGCTGTATCCGCAAAATAGGCCACAACATTTACGAATAGCTACTAAATGCCTTTAATAACCTTTACTGTATATGAATCTTAAACATACGAATATTTTACTAGAATTTTTTTCATTTACGCTACGGTTCGTAACGTATGTTACGTTTGTAATCTAGGAGAATTTATTATTTTATCAAGTTCGTCGAGACATCATGATAATGACCTTTGAATATGATTACCAAACTAATTAGACAAAACTCAAAATAAATAGGATTTTATTAACTTACTTTTTTAAACCCTTCATTGATTTAAAAATGTTTTTGTGAAGTTGTCTTGTCTTTTTATTTATAATATAATTATATAATTTATAATAATAAGAACCATATAAGTGTCCTACTCTTTATTTTACCAATGATGCAGGCTAAATTACAATACGTTGAGTAGGTATAATAACAATGCAAATTACTTGTATTTATGTGTATTGTTACAGCAGAAACATGGTCTTAACCTATGTGCATCTGATCTACTTAAAGGACGAAAATTATAAAGTTTAAAAACGTAGCATACATTCTTTACTTTGCATTGGAGACTGAAATGTGTAACGTTCCACATACACTTTTGTTCGACGTACATTTATAGTTTTAAATGAAATAAACGGCAATTTTAAGTTTCACGAAGATGTTAAATATACTACGATGTTTTCTCGTAATCTCTATGGTGTTTCAAAGAAAAAGCAATGTATAAAATATACGTTTTCGGGAGCGATGAAATTTACAAACAGCGTTATTAATTGAAACTTTTTATTTACCATATAAGTTTCCATAAAAATGTCATGAAGTCTAAATAACTAGAGTCGTCATATATACATTGGTTGTGAGTTGTGAGAGGTGCTATCTGCAAGGACGCAGTTAAATAGGCGTTGAAAGTGCCTAGTGACCCAGCTCGCACGCTGCAAAGCTCTTAACGTTACCACATAAGCAAGGACACCTCTACGCTTTGGAGATAACGCTTCTTACTACACGCTAAATCTATGTAAGGGGAAACATGATTTGCTTTTTTATATTCATAATCTACGTGTTACAAAGTGACGAGCGATTACATTTTTCGTTATTAAATTACATGTAAAATTCATGATTTTACAATTACAAATCACTATGAAATATTAATGATCTATTAGCGGTTCATAATTCTAGCAGTAATTTTTGTAACATAATTTCCGTTTGAGTTTATGTTAAAACTTTACTTCACAGAGGATTTTATTAAACGGTCGCAAGTTTCACGTTTTTACAGGAAGAGAATATATGGTAAATACTACAATTTTTTTTACAATATGCTATATGTACATCCGTTATATATGTTTGTGTTATCGACAATGTCAAAGCGCACATGCAACGGTTTTTATATGAAGTAAAAAACAATCATTCATATAAAACGTAAACGTAACACAGCCTGTACATATCCCACTGCTGGGCATAGGCCTCTTCTCCTATTAGGAAGAAGGTATGGAGAAGGTATGAAAAAGTTAAAATTTTATATGAATGATTTTACAATTTTCGAATATGCAATAAAGTCCTGTTTAAATGATAATGTAATTATTTATTAAAAAGTTTGGATAATACCCTCCTCGGTACAAAAAAAAAAACGTTTTACTATAAGTCAGTTTTATTTTGTATGTCAATTATATTTAAAACATTATTGATAATAATTCCAACTCTATATTTGCTTTGAATTTGTAAATATTTCTTCGCTGAAATGTTTTATTATCTTATAAATGATATATTTATTGCGTAAAAATTTGATTCAGCATAATTATTATAATCGTTGTAATTTTCTTAAGGTATATTGTGTTTTAATAATGACACAATTGTTATGTATATAAAAATAATTTAATGGGAATTCGCTTGTATTCGTTGTAATTTTCTAAATAAGTAGAATATATTTAGTTATTTTTGCCGACATACCTATATTAGACAAGTTTGTTGTATATTTTAATTTTGATTGTTAATAATACATTTAGGCAGTATAAATATTGTTAGTCATAAACAAAGTCAATGAAAAAGCTAAGTAAATAGAAAAGATAATTATCTGGCAGTAATAAAAGGTGGTTCAAGTTGGAATATGCAGTATGAAATACCAATGTAAGCGGTTCAGTTGGATCTAAAATTATATACAGTGGACGTAAGTAAAAGTTATATTTAATAACGACGAAATCTAGAAATGTTTCGGAACTCGGCGTTCCAGTGAAAGGAACGTCTGCGGCTCTGTGGGAAGAGCAGCCTACCCTTTAGCGTTACAAAGCGTTGGCATTCATGGTGCCTGCACTTTGTTGTAGGAGGTATAAGCACCACTATAAGTTGTAGAAAATAAGCTAAAGTACAGCAGCTTTTTTTTCAAAATAATTAATTAAATAACCGCCTAAATGCTTATTGAACATGTAACACAAAATACATTTTACTTCATTAGGTTTAATTTTATAATATTCATTTCTTTAATATTAATCAAATCGAAAAAAAAAACAGAATTGTATTTAAAATTTTCCACCACCCGCTATTTTTATAACAGTACAATATATTAATGATAAACGAAATATTTTTGTATGTCAATTTTTGTGCAAAGTTAATATTTGTAGATAGAATAGACACAACAATACGTTTTTTAAAATATTTATTAAAATGTGTTTTAAGAGGTTATGCGCATTAAATGACCAAACTGTTTTGTATCGGAAACAGTAGGTTTTTTTAATCTCGTTGTATTACATTAAGGTACTATTGTTATTATTCCGATGAGTACATTGAATGTGATCTGCTGCCATACCTCCTTCTATTAAAAAGGTGTTCTTTTGCAAATTTTTAAATCGAAGCTTAAAAATATAATCGACTGTCATATATAATCATGTCATTTGATTAAAAACGACTATATAATTGATATAAAATTTTGAACAAGAAGATTAAAATATTTCAGAAAGTACCGTCAATATTCAATTTATAGGTAGACCAGAGTTTTACAGAGACGCTAGGATGCTTGAAATCTTTGAAAATTCTTTACAGAGAGCCAAGCATGTGCTCTCTATGCGATGCTCGAGGTATCATCTTATTAGTATTTATGTTATTCGGTCGCAAGATTTAACTCATGGTATTTTTATATATTTTGTAAATATCACTACTTCAAAGTCTGGTCGGTCTTGATAAATCGATTGATATTATTGTTATACATTGCAGAATAAATATTAGACAGTTGTTTTTTTTCATCACTTACTATTGATATTAATATATACATTGAAAAACAGAGGATAATGGTTGATCCCTGATGTATGCCTTAGAAAAAAGGAAAAGAGATTGTCTTTGATGTTAATATTTCACTTCGATTTCAAAGGTATAAACACAATCAGTGAGGGAGATCGTTACGTATACCGATCTATTAATATATTCGAAAATATCAATGAGATTATATTGAAGGTTTTAAAGAAGTCTTAGGTATCAGCGGCATCTACTTGAAAACTCTTATACATAAATGAAGACGGATTGTGTCAACTTACAATTTGATTAATTCGATTTTTTTCCTTAGACTTTCCTTTATTTTTTTATTATTTTAACATGTTGTGTAGACGAAAATACAAATTTTACTTGAAAACATTTTAAGGACTCTGCTTTAAAAACTTACAAACCAAACTATGAAGCTTTGGTATAGTAATGATGTCTTGGTGTCGGTCATAGTAACGAAATCACAAGTCATCAAATTTCATATTTTTACTTTTGTTATTACACACTATTGTTCGTAAAATAATTACTACATAATACAAAGCCTATTTTATTTGGGTTTACATGAAATATTTGAGTAAAATCATTCAAAAATTACCTAATCACTTGCTTGATATTCGTACAGTATTTTAAATTCTTAATTATTATAGAATAACAATTTTGATAAAAGTTTTCACAATTTATAAACTATGAAACTTATGAAATACGGTCACATATAATTAATAATTATATCGCCTACAAAAAATTGTACGGAAAGTATTGCTTTTCATTTCTCTTAATATTAAATTACACACAACATACTATGAGTACATGAAATTTTCACAGGTAATAATGACTAGAATTTTATGAGTAGCATTAAGTTACATCTAGATAGTTAAATAATCACTTTAGCATGAGATTGTCATTACAATACAGTAATTGTTCACAGACTCAATTTTAAGAAAGTAAAAGAGAGAAAATTGTTTGTGAGCTCATTAGTGTGATCATATACTCGTAGATAAGAAAAAAACGAAGATATGTTTTATGCGGTATGACTATGTTGAGTACGATCTGCGCGAAACTATTATTTTAATTTACATACATGCGTCCAATGTCTTGAACTCTTGAAGCAACTGCTCATTAACCAGTGTGGATAGTGATGTATATCAAATACATCACTATCCACACTGGTTAATGAGCATTTTATTAGGCCTTTTATTTTCCTATATACTGACGTACAGTGAAGAATTTCCGATAAACTTATTATTTTTACAGAATTATTCGTTTTACAGAATATTATTTTATTGGAATTTTAGAGATACACGCACGTCCTTCATTTCATCTACGTGTGTTGTCTGATGATGTCTTCCTAAAAAATGCATTTTTATTTGCTTAGGCATGTCCTTTTAGAAGTTACTTTCCTAATATTTAGTGGTAGGTACATATGAATTTTAATTTTCCTATGGGAATCTGATAATTATAATATTTTCTAAATATTTCGCAGTCTGTCGGTGAGTGTGGTAAGTTAATTTTTTCAATAATTATTGAATCGTCAATTGAACAGGTTTCAGTTGCACCCATTATTATTTTAAATATGACAAGTGCAATTGACTGTCTTCGGGATTATTTAGAAGGATAGAGAACTTAAAATAATTGCCAATATTATTGACAAATGCGACTTATCGCCTCCGGAATTCTTTACAACCGAAGAGAGTACGGAACTAATCGAGTGCTTAATCCATTTATGTTGCATCCAGTGAAATATCTGACATGTATGCAAGGTCCTCGACGATTCGTGACGACCACTTGACTGTTCCGAGAGCGCACCGCTACGGCGACACGAAATTTGGAAGACTTCACTCGATGAATTGAGTTTATTATTGTGGATTTTCGGAACTTCCCTTATTGATACATGACACAGTTCTCTTCTATCAGTCTTTTTATAGGTTTATTTGAAAACCATATTTAATAATAATAATAAATAACTATCTTTTCCGACGTCAGAGTCACGTGTCGCTTTATGAATTGACTTCACTCATAATTTATATATAGGGTATTTATTTTACAGACTAAAATAAAAGTTTTGATAATGCACCGTTAGGCCACTAAGTATATGTGATATTTTAGAAATATTACAACAAGAAATTGACAAATGATTAATAAATTGACAAAATAGTAATATAATGGTGAGAGCTAGTGGTCGAGTTTATAACCCTGAAATCTACATTCTCTAATCGCTAATTTTAAAGTTAGTATCATAAATTGCACGTATGATGATTCTTTGTTTCTTTTTTGTTAAAACAAAGCTAACAAGAACAACGCAATAGCATAATAATCTAATTAAAAGCAAACACTAAAGCTAATAATCGACTAGGAATTCGTGTATTTGACACAAATAAATGTACAAACGTACCGTCATTTATTTCGATTTTTTATAATTCTTATTTAATTTTCATTTCATATAAACTAATCGCTTCTATATATATTACTATAATAAATAATACTATTTCGTTCAACAAAAAATATTTTGTGTAACCGAATTAAAATCTGTGGAACAATTTTCACGGAATGGCTCGAAGCGGACGAAATATTTTTTGAAACTAATAATACTTTCAATATAGGCCATATATTTTCAAATAGTCTTTTTCATTATCAACCCGACTCACTACGCCTATCGTTCTAATTTAGTCTGATATTATAACTTGTAACATTAATAAATTTTGATCAATACTCTACTAATTTGTTTCGTTGAAGTATCGTACTTTCGACGTTTGATTTGTATGGTCATGTGATTGAAATATGCAATAACACATAATATGTAACATATTATACAAAATTTCCAAACATTAAAATCAGTTTTGTATCATAATTCGAATTAATATAAATTGTATATGGGTACATATATATCTTATAGCTTAAAAGTAGTATCAAAATATTATGTTGAGTCTGTCTTGTATATAACAACCACAAATGTATTGGATATAACTAATGTGTAAATTTTACGAACTGTAATAATCTAGTTTCCCAATCGTTTAGGTCTTTATAACTCTATAATATCGACGATTGTATGTTAGTACACTACGCAATTATTTACTACTTTATCACGCTGTGCTTATTACTTTATAAATGTTCAAAAGCAACTGATTATTTATTATTCACATCGTAAATTGTCGTCGGCTATATGTTTGTGTTTTAAAAAATCTAAATGTCTTTGGTGTTTGTCGAGATCCTTACTTTTAATTATAATCTAGTCCTATACCCACATGTCTTACTATAACTAGCCTAAGTAAAAGAATTACATCACAAATACTGCTTCAAACAATCTACGCGTGTCTCTATAAAAATATTTTTACTTGCATTTTTTACTTCACCATCATCCATAAATGTTACGTAATATATATATTCTTATAATATCTCAATAAGATATTACCTAAATTAGTGCTTACGTTAACGAATGTTATAAATGCCAAGCTTTGGGTTTGGTAAACTAATCTGTAAACTACGAATATTATATTATGTTAATTACTCTATATCGATTCGATCTTAGGATCCCTACATCTCTATTAATGTATAATATGTACTATTTACCCTTAATAACTTCTGATTTAACTATTTATATTAATAGTACACACACGCAAACACACGCATGCACGCACGCTCGCACATATGCACGCTTAATTATATTTTTTTAATGACAGTCTAATTCAAATATAATATCATGGAACTAATGATTTCTTCGATACCTTTATTTTACAAAAAAATAATAAGTGTTTTTAAAAGGCAACTAAACAATAAAATTGAGAAGGGATCCCAATTTCTATTTCCTAGCACTGTAGTCTGAAGGTACGTATGTAATTCTGTAGTTTAAATTATTTAAAACTTTTGAATTACATTGAAATGAATACATGACATTAGGTATAGGTACGTATTTCTAAGCGTTAATTTTAGATAAGCGACATTAGATACTTTGAATAATTAAGATAATGATTTTGATTGTATTTTGAATAATTAATTAATCGAGATATATTAAATTCATTTTGAAAGTGTTTTATGCATGAATGTCAGGAAACAGTAATTGGGTCATTGCCTTTCATTAATATGCATACAATTTTACAGGACGTTTTAATATAACAAGTTAAAAATGGAAATAAAATAAAAGGTAACATACAGAATCCATGAGCGGAGGAGGCGCGGTGCCGTGCGCGCCGGGCAACAGTTTGGTCCTTCTCGGCGCGGGCGCCGCCCACGGCCTACTCTCTACTACTACGCATCGCACGCTACTCGTGCGACTACAACTTTCTTTACTCACATTAGTTTATTGCTCTCTTTGTACCACAGCTCGACGGTTTCATTAAGTCTCTACGTATCACCGTAACTACTATCTATAACGTCTCGCATCACGCGTGTGGCGTATACTTACCGTACTATTTAAAATTACTACGTATAATAAATTACGTTAATAACATTGTAGGCTCTTGCCATAAATTGACATGATTAAATCCGTCGAAGCTGGATTTATCTACATTCGAGAAAAAATACGTTTTTTTTACACATTATAGAAAGAGCCATATGAATATTAGGTACATAATTATTGCTTATCATTTTGAATGCCGCCGGATTAACAATGGCCTTACTTATATATTAACATGTTTTAATATAAAGATGTAAAGAAGTTTATAGAGAAGTTATTCGTTGCAATTTTCGGTAGACTTCTATGCTTTTCAATCGTTCATGAAGACCAGGCACGTGGTCTCTAGGTGCTTTGTGAGGTAACTCTTGAGAGCGAATGTTTTGTGACAACGACAGCACTCGTAATTTTTTTCCGCTGAATGTGTCTGTAGATGAGCTCGCAAGTTGGAGCGATCAGCGAATGCCTTGCCGCAGCCGGAGACGGGGCAGTCATACGGCCTTTCTCCGGTATGTGATCGCAAGTGTCCGCGCAGGAGCCACGGCCGTGAGAACTGTTTCCCGCAGACGCCGCAGACGTGCCCCATTCTGTGCGTGAGAACGTGCATCGCGAGCGCGGGCATGGACACGTATGCTTTGCCACAATCGTTGCATCGTTTTGCCGCATGTGAGTCTAGACTGCGATGAGTTTGTTTATGGCGTGATAGATTGGATGAAGTGGCGTAGCGTTTGCCACACTCATCACAATCATATTTAACCGCCTTATCCTTCTGAGGGGGTGGTGAGTTTACCTCGAGCAGATCAGCTTCCAGTTCGGGGTCGATGTCGGGCTCCGGTTGGGGTTGCGGCTCGGTCGGCGGGTCGGGAGCGGGCGCTGGGTTGACGGGTTGTAGAGTTTCAATGACGGGAACCGACACGGGCTCCACGAATTGGAGTTGAGGCTCAGGTATGGGCTGGTAAGCGAGATAGTTTACTTGAGGTTCAAGCATATATTCAAATTGTGGTAAGGGAGTGACCGTGGGCACGACATGATAGATAGGCTCGGGGGGTTCCTCGGTAATAATAAAAATGTTGGTTGGTTGTATGGTATAGGTATAGACGGGTACGATGGGGGGTTCGGGAGGCTGCAGCACGGTGACCAGCGGGGCCGGCGGCGGCGGGGGCGGCGGTGGCGGGGGCGGCGGCGGTAAACTGTTGGCCAGCGAGAGCAGGTCGTGCGCGGCTTCAGTGTCTGCCGCCGTCCGCTCGGATATCTGTTTACTCGATGGTTCTTCATTTTCCGCAGGTCCAGCTTCTGCAACAATCACATAAAATAATTGATTTTGTTTATTTATTTAAATTAAAATCAGCTGTAGCAAGGTAATCCATTCAGAATTCGCGGCTTTACGTTTTCCGTTCGTTTCCGATTTTTGACTCACGTAAAAAAATCACTTAATTTGTAACAAATTTCACCAACACACCAAATAAATGAAAATATTGTTATGAACGATCACGAGTGCGTTAAATCGTACATACCGTAGCTATGTTATTTTTATTTTCAATAAAGAAAAAAAATATTTTTATAAATTACTCAAATATACTGAATGAAAAAGAAATGTACAGTAGGGGTTGTTAAGTGCATAGTACGTAATTGAAAATAGTAATTAAAACTGTTATACGTGAATAAGGATATAAACACTTAATACTGTATTGAGCATTTTAAGTTTTGTAGCTTTAGTTTCTTTAATAGCATAATCGGTCGGTAAATAGTCAGTCAGGTCACGTGACATACTTTTACGTACGAGCAGGTTGTCCCCGGACCGTTGACTAGAATTAACAGATCATACGGCCCCAGAACTAATATTATACATATTTATCCTATGAAGACTTCTCTGTCGATGAACATTGCTTACAAAGTAATATATAATTATTTAAAGACGAGCTTAATCACCACCAATTGTTTAATAGATGGAAATATTGCTTTGCGGGTTTTAAAGTCGATGATTTTAAAGTTATAAAAAAATATTTCTGTGCTAAACAAGCGAACGTGTTATTCAATAGCTCAGAAAGGATGAGGGGCGGTCACTTCATCGTAATCCTATCATTTAATAGCGCGTCCATTGTTACCTCGGTGGAAACCGTCTAGTAGCGCCATTAGGGCCCTTCATATACATATGTAATATATACTAGTGTTTAATAACGCTGACTTCTAACCGAGAACAAAAAATCTATACTGGAAAATAAAAATATTATTCTTATAAATGCTGAGATTCTCCTTATATGCTAGAATTTATTCAAAAAAAATATTTCAGTAAGCGGGGTAAAAGTAAGTGTGTCACGATATTTAGGACTTTCAAGCAATGCTATCTTTTTTACAGAAAAATGCTTGCAAAATATTTTTAGAGGGTTACTTTAAGTGTCTAAAATTAATT
>DVXP01001447.1:0-15020 GCA_018235645.1 Junonia grisea | reverse complement strand
ATATTTCTAACCCTAAGGTTGCCTGGAAGAAATCGCTATTAAGCGATAAGGCCGCCTTATTGTACAAACGTGTTTTCCTTTTATGTTTATTAATAAGTACTGTTTCTTAATATGTGTGGTGTACAATTAAAGTATTTAATAAATAAATAAATAAATAAATATCAGTATAATTGCACTTTCAATGTAGTTTCTTCTTTTTACATTTAAAAATAAACAGAATGTTTTGTTTTTAAATTAAACTTTTACATTTTATTTTCCTTAAAAATATGCTTGCAAACATTAAATTGGTCTCGTAATACAAGTAATTTCTTTTTACCTCAACCATAAATCTCACGAACGTTTCGCTCACATGCTCTAAGAATACGCTAAGGAGTTCACTTCCAAAACTCAATTAGAAAAGTTAAATATTTAACGCATCTCGACGACGTAAGAAAAACCTCTTTGAATTTCCTCATCAAGGATATTCTAAAGCCTCTTTTCATACGTTGTAAAGTAGAGCACTGTAGCGGGTCACGCTGAAAACTCTTTCATAGAAAAGCCTTCGTCTACGAGTCTTTAATAAGCTATTACTACATCCTTTTCAACTATATTATATGCTATATAAGCTATTCTTCTTAAATTATTATTTCACAATATGTATCGTACAATTCTACTTCTAGAGTTACAGGTGACTGCTAGTACTCGTATGTAACCTACATCGAAAAATTAACTGTTCCACAGTGTTTTACTTCTTTTAATTTTCAGCATTAATTCAGATTCGTTCAATGTATCGTTAATTTGTTAATGTTCTTTTAGTGTGTCCCTTTTGAGAAACATTTTTTCTAGTGAAATAAAATACTTTAAATAAAACCGTAGTTTCTAAAGCTACTAATTTAAAAGTAAAACTCGCTTTAAAATCAAATATAATAATTTCAAAAACCAAACGCGCAGTTATAGGTTTAGTAATACGTGAAAATTTTTTGAAGCACTCTTATCAGTAGGTACGAAATGTTTTATTGTGTTGTTACAAATAATGTTATCACATTTTCCATGATAAAGAGGTCACGTATCAAACGGATGCGGAATACCACAGCCAATTGCGACTATCGAACGAATTATGATTTCTAAACACATTCCGTGCACTGCGATCGACATACAGTACAACATCAATCAGAACATCGACAATTTGCATATTTATGCAGGAATACTTTATAATTTTACACTTATCAAAATGTATTATTTAATAATGTATGTAAGTATATCATATACACACCAATTACATATAGAAACAGCGCATTAAACATAATATTATGATCCGTTATTTATTCCGACCAGTGAGTTTGTATTTAAAGATATAATGGTGTATAGCACCAAATAAAACATAATTCCTGATAAGCAACACTAAAATCGTTACAAGTAGGTAGGTATAGTAAAGTCAATTGAGGCGTTAATACATTAACATGAACGTTCATATCATATTCATGAATTCATAAATTATCTTGCTATATTTACTCAATGGGGCAATTAATAAATATCCGTGCTTACTTAAATCAAACATAACAAGGAAAACCAATCAATATGATGATGTCAGGAAACCGCAAACTATTTAAAGTGCTTGCTTTTTACCTTGTAGGTTTATACTGTACACTTTAGAGAGTAATTCTGTTTTATTTTATGGTACGAACAATATTAATATAATTCTTAAACAAAATTTGAAAGACTCACGACGACCTCGTGACCTTTTTTGTTATTCGAGTAAACCTTTTTCAAGTCATTCATATAAATGTGAAATTGTGAATATGTCCTGAAAAAAATTACTGTATACGAGGCCGGAGAAACAAAAAGATCAAGTAGGTCTTGTCCTGGAGCCTAAACGCTGAGCTCAATTTTAACAAATGAGGTTTCTCTATTTTCAGCATAAATTTTATTATGACATAAAAAAATAATTTTATTATTTAGACATGTTAATGGTAGGTTAGTTAGTTCTTTTTGTATCATATATACCTAATATTATTTGTTAAGATAAAATATATAATTTGTATTTAAGCCACGTATATTTATGGATATGTAATTGTCATGGTTAGGTTTATTACGAATATGGAGTGGACATTATATTTCATATAACGAGTGACTGTCAGCATATGCCGGGTCAATTAGCATGAATTAACGCTAGATAGGCTAGCTCGAAGCAATAAATTGCCCTATTGAATAGATAAGGATAAAGATAACGTATTGAAACTCGGGATAGACTTAACGCTAATTGATTGATTTAGTTCGTAATGCACTTTGAATTTAAAGAACTTAATAAGCCCTTTTGAACGACTTACATTTTTAATTGGACATTTTTATTTTGTTGTAACATGTTTTAATCTTTTGATCTGAGAAACTTTTAATACCTACCCAATTAATACTAATGATTTGCATTGTCAATGAATAACGGTTATTTTCATATAACAGTAGGTAGGTACCTAAAATTTTTTTGCAAAAATATGTCTTACCTATGTTGTTGATACGCAACGTACCTACTGCTTTATACAGAAGCTACTTCCATTCTTCCATAACCTTAATGCTTTTTTATTCTTGCATAAAATATTGATTATTAGGTATATTGAACTTTAAGATTTAACAATTACCTACTCTTAGTTTATGTCTACTTGTAAATACCAAGAAATATGATACCTACCTCAATATTTACTTTCAATCATTGATCAAAAATACATATGTATAATATAAGGTATATTCGTATTATTTTTTAATTAACCTATGTGTTTGTCCTCAGGATACTATCAGCCGGCGGGGCCACTGATCAAAGAAACCAGCGCGGACGCAGAGCGAGCGCTTGCGAGATACCACCCCCCGCCGCACTACCATGCCCCGCACCCGCCCGTGAGTTATAACTTATATAATTATTACCTTAAATGACTTTTTTATCACTGGAAAATACATTTATGTATTCCTCCTGTGTTTTATTCCTTGATCACACGCTGTGAGTACAGTAGTAAGACAGCTTTGACAAGCAGCTCGGCCGAGCGTGTAATGACACTCGATATCACGTCGTTTGAAGCGTTGCCTAGTGACTCGATTTTGTCAAAAATAGCACAATTTTGGCGATTTCTCTTTGAACTATTTAATAGAACTTATAATTACTTTAAATTCTTAATTTCTTTAATCCACTTTCTTCAATGACAGTATATAGGCATTGATATGAACTGACTCGTCTAAAAAATTAATTCACTAGGTTCAGTACGGTTTTACTGCCTCGCCACTGTACTTGTAACGTGTAATCAAGGCTTTATTCAGGCAGATATGTGGGAATCCAGATACCTACTGTACCAGGCTACCCACTAAAGTCCAGAGTTGCCCTCATCGTCCTATTAGGGCCTCGGGGTCACTTACCGTGACACCCTGTTACCTTGAAGACCTGCGTAGACGCAGGACTTTTTTCCTTCTTAAATAAATAGTTTAAAAAAGTATTTATGACGTAGGTACGCGAAGACCTATAGATAGCATATAGAATGGCCTACATTTCAAAACAATATATTTCGAAGTACAAAAATCCTACGGACAAAAGTCCCTCGTCTGTGCTATTTATATAAAATTTATATAAATAACGCGCCATTATATAAAAAAATACGCACTTTACACCTTGGTTTGCACAAACATGGCTAAATTATCCGTTTAATGCTATTATTTATTCATTCATTGTACTTATAATAATAATTATCTTAAAGACATGTTCATGTACCTTTATTCTATCCATGTTCCGTGCAAAAACTATTATTACTGTCATTTTAAATAAATTATCATATCTTATCTAATTGCTGTAGTTACTATATCAGAATTATAAGTCTGTCTATTTATTTATATAAATCTATTTTATTTTTAGCTAGCGCCTTTAGATTCGAGTCCTTAGACTTAGATCTGAAAAAAAAATTACGAAAGCCTAAACTTGAAACAAAATTGAAGTCTATCGGATATTTTTAAATAAATTGTCCTAAAAAATAAGTATTTCCATATTCAGGTGCTGCAACAATACGGGCCCCCCTATTACCCGGCGGAGCTGTGCTACGGGCGGTACTACCGACCGCCAGGGCCCTACCATATGGGCCCTCCACAACCCGATGCACAGGTACACTTTTAAACTATCTGATATAATGTTTAAGAAAACTTTTTCAGTATTTATTTCTTTGTTGGCAGTTTTTATTCATTTTTAATGCAAGTGATATCTTTTCATTTCATTCACTTTGTCAAGTGAATCGGAATTATGATTCAAAATAAAAATACTGCTAGCATTCAATTCTTACTTCCAATCCACGCAGACATGTTATATAATTATTTACGTAAACTTCTAATATCAATACTTATACATGCTCAACTTGTCACTAATGGAAATATAATTCAATTGTAGTTTTTATTTCATATTTATTATTACAGATGGTGAGCGTAGCGAGCGAACCTTACCCTCCGCCGCAGTATTATGGAACGCCACCATGCTATCAACATTCACCTCAAAGGATACCATACGTAGGTTAGTGGATAACATTAACATTTACTGAACGGCGTTATAGTCCCGATAAAACCGCTATCTAAACCCATACAGCTAATTGAATTTCCTCTTTACGACTAACATAGCTCCTACTTGTACTTATGGGCAGTTTTAATAAATTATCTATAACGAAAGAATTTTAGGATAATATGTGTAGATAAAAATGCAAATATGTTATTGGAACTTACCGGTATTCATCATGAAAAAATTGTTATTACTTAATAGAAAAAATTAAATGTCAATTTAAATTTCCGTCATTGTTTACAGAATATCGAGGATGCCCGTGCCCATTAAACGCGTGTCCAAAAAACGTCCTTATTGGGCCCGCTACTGGTAAAGCCCCTACCGGTGGCGGCCCAGCGGACGTACCCTCTGCCCTCGCGCCGCCCGGGGGCGCCTTCCGACCGAAGGTGCGGGCGTGCGCACTCGACTCCGCCGCCGACACGCACGGCAGCGGGAAGGTGAGAAACTACTAACTAAGCTTTTATGAAAGTTTCAGGAAAAATCTGTATATAACTATGATAAAATAGCAATAGATAGTCATGTATATTATATCATCTTTTCCAGGATCCGCCTTTAGAGCCTGAGCCACCAGAACCACCAACGGCAGCAGACGCTCCACATCCATGTCCACTACCGACAATTGGCGGCGCATCACCTAAGCGAGAAATATATGACGTACGTGACAATCTTCGAATGAATGCGGATATCCCTGGACCAACTGAAGCTGTGGGACCTCCATCGCCAGCGAGGGGAGCATGCGCACCGCAACCACCGCCCGCAGCACCCCGACGGGCTCGCCTCGGCAAAGCCATGGCGAGGCGTTCCTTAGCAGGCGACGACACTGGTTTACTAATTTCGGCTCCGCAACCGCCAGTCGTTAATCACAATGATGCAGATGATGACGTTCTCGCCATATCACCTCCTATTTGCGTGCCTATTGATCTTTCCTCGTCTGATGAAAGATCAACCCCTTTAGTAGATGTTAAGAAAGAAAATGAAGGTCCTACATATGCAACCTCAAGAAAAACAGACACGCAAGCTCTTAGAGAGCACAATTGCACAACAGCCTTAACAGACGCGGTTGACGCAACGGAATCCGCGAAAGCCGTTAAACGGAGATATTCAAAGCCAAAGTTGGAGATAGAAATGAAAGATGTACAACTCGAGGACGCTTGTAAAACAAATGGAATCGGGGAACATGTAAAGTTACAAAAACGGAGAAAAGTTTCGGGAGAACATACACATGTTACAAGAACCGAAACAATAACAAAAGAACCAAAAAAGAAAACGAATAGTAATAAAAGGACGCCAAAAACATCGTCAGGTGACAAGAAAGCACATAAAAGGAAATCAGACGTAGCTCTCAATGAACCAAAAGCCAAAAAAATGCTGCTCGACACGATTAATAATGATGATCCGCGTCTTATGAATGTAGCTGCAATTCCCGATAATGTTATGTGTATAAAACCTAAAACTAAAAGCGCGCTCTTGCTTGACAATTTAATAAAGAAAAATAGTGTTGATAGGCCAGACGCAAAGGGGTATATACCAGATACAAAGCTAAATCCAGCTGAACTATTTTTAACACCAAATGAAAATATTTCTCAGAGCAATCTTAAGAAAACTCTAAATATTAATAACAACATCGTAGAAAACAATGTTCCTGTTAACGGCGTAAGGTCGAAAACTATTGCGGCAGTAAGTCAACTTGTTGAAAAGAAATTAGCTAATAGAAATTCTTGTAAAATTGACAAGATAGATTCGAAGGTTACGCACAACTTAAAGTCAGTATTATCAACTCCTACCGAAGCTTTAAATATAAAAGAGGACCAAAATCATGAATTACTACTGAAAAGTGAAAAGAATGTAGAAAAAGCTATTTCAAATATTCCTGTTGAAAACGGCACAAATAAAAACACTGACGTGACGGATAAATGTGAATATAATGATAAAGACAACGTGAAAAGTACTAATGTAATAGAAAACAATATCCAATTAGATAACACAAAACTGATTAAATCAACCAAATGTACAAAACCTAAAAACATTGTTAATAAATCAGAATGTATTCCAAAGTCATTAAATACTGAAAATATTGTTGAATCTCAAAAGTCAGAAAAAAATTTAGATGAGAATCAAATAATAGACGCTCTAAATTCCTGTGAAAAGCCAGTTGACGGTATGGTTTTAGAAAAAGCTTTATCTAAGAGATGCAAACTGGGAACAGATAAAGCCAATGGTGAATATAAGAGCAAAAACGTTGAAACATTAGTTAAATTGCTAGCTTCGAAAAAGCAGGCCACAAAATCATTAGAACCTGACACGAAAGTAAAAGATGTCGAGCAGGACGACGTAGAAGGTAAGAAAGAAAAGGAAAACGCTGCAACAAAGCGTTGCAAGCTGACAGGAGAGAAAGTCAATGGAGAACCTAAAAGTAAAAATGTTGAGAAGGTGGTTAAGTTACTGGTTTCGAAAAAGACAGTTATCAAGACAGATGAAGCATCGTTAGTTGTAGAAGACGCCTGTTCGTCACCAGTTCCTAGTGTAAGGAAGACGAGAAGAAGAAGGAGTGGGGGGCGGCGCATGCGACGAGTAGCGGCTCCCTTAGCGCCACCCGACCTGCAGCCACGAGCGCCGCCGCGGTGGAGCAACGGATGGAACTGGGACGGCGAACACTACCTTTCTAAAGTCTACCTCAATGTAAGTATTCATTTGTCTAATCAGATCATCGATCTAAGGAAACATATGCACAGTATATGAATTATATAGGGGGGGGAGAGGATTCGTAAAACAAAATAGCTAAGTCACAAAGGGTTTACATGTTTGTCACGTAGTCGTTAGACATTGATGGTCAGTGAGGCGCGAAGGGGAGGAAAACTCTTAAAAAATAGGTCTCAGTATAGGTAAGTCCCCTAAAGTGCAAACACGTTAAATCAATTTTAATGACAAAATGAAGTTGGTTTAGGGAAAAGCGTTAAGATAGTCTTTTGATATCACATTATAGCCTTGCTGTAATAATAAATTTTAGCTTATAACTTTTGAGGAGTTCCTTCGATTTCTCCAGGATCTCATCATCACATCCTGATATCCTTGCAATGGGACCACATGAGGTATATACCCTTTCAATCAAAAAAAGAATTGTCAAAATCGGCCCGATTAATCGGTGTACATACATAAAAAAAATAAAGACCGAATTGATAACCTCCTCCTCTTTGAGGTCGGATAAAAGGGTTTTACTATCCCGATTATGACTGCCACATCATTATGAAATTAATCCTTTATGTTTTTTCTCAGAACGATTCCCGCCTGGACCGCACGGCCCGCTGCTGGCCGCGCATGACCCACGCCAGCGGGGATCGCGTCGCACGCGGCGACTGCGTGCTACTGCGTGCCTCACAGGCGCGCGCTCAACCGTTCGTCGCCAGGATAGCTAGCTTATGGGAAAATCCTGACGACGGTAAATAGATCATCTAAACTGGTCAAATATTAGACATAGTAACTCTATCTATGTGTATTGTGTATCTTTAATACTTAGGTGTCGTTAGATAATTTTTTGTCGTGGTAGTACGTATGTATATGAACCAAACCAAATTGACGTGTCAATGATATTCAACATCCGAAGATCACTTAGAGAACTTTGTATCATATTTAAAGTACGTCTTTAAATTTTCCACTGCTGGGCAAAGGCCTCTTCTCCTTTTAGGGAGAAGGTTAAGGAGTTTAATTCACCTTACTGCTCCATTTCGGCTTGGTGGATCCTGTTATATTTATTGACGCGAAAATGTAATTTTAAAGGAATGAAATATTGGATGAAAGTTTGTATGTATAAAAGAACAGGAATAATATTTCTCGTACTATGCGTCTTACAGGTGAAATGATGGTGTCCCTGGTGTGGTACTACCGGCCGGAGCACACGGAGCGCGGGCGGCAGGCGGCGGACGCGCCGGACGAAGTGTTCGCGTCCCGCCACCGCGACGCCAACTCCGTCGCCTGCATCGAGGACAAGTGTTATGTGCTCACCTTCAATGAGTACTGCCGGTGAGTACGAAAAAAACTTTTTTCTTCCTAGCCTAGGTATTGATTTTTATGCAGAGCGATTGCCGTCTGACCTCTGCAACCCAGAGAGCAAGCCAGTAAACATTTAAACTAGAATAATTACCTACTGTGAGTAACTATCTTTATCGGGTGATTGTGATAACAACCGGGACCGACGGCTTTACGTGCTCTCCGAAGCACGGTATAAAAACAAACATCCGCCCCGAGCGTAAATCGAACCCGCGACCACCGGCGTATTTAGGGCATTCAGCACCACTGCACCAGAGCGGAAGAACGATGAAGACTAGTAACCAAAAAACTAGACGTCGGCAATTTAACGCCTACCACATCGCTTCTTTTAGTTTCATATATTTTTAAGTAAGAATAATAATAAAAAGAAGCCTAAGACA
The DNA here is from genome assembly GCA_018235645.1 of Junonia grisea. Classification (NCBI taxonomy): domain Eukaryota; kingdom Metazoa; phylum Arthropoda; class Insecta; order Lepidoptera; family Nymphalidae; genus Junonia; species Junonia grisea. Next base: position 6,047 of record DVXP01001447.1, on the reverse strand, counting down.
TCTGGTCCAGTGGTTCCGGTCTGTCCGTCTGTCAACAAGCTGTATCTAATGAAACGCATTAAATAGAGATTTTAATAAATACCTATCTATTGTTTTATCACTATAGCAACACGAAAGAAAAACAGATTAAGTGTGGAATTGCAGTAGTAATTTATTTTTTAACGTTTATATTTTCAGATATAAAAAGCGACTAAAAGCAGCCGAGGAGGGAATCACAATAGCGCCTTCAATAGTGCCAGCACTGCCCGCGAGCGAGGTCAACCCGGCGCTCGCGCCCAACGACACCAAGTTGCCGCCCTCCGTCTCCCCTGAACTGGTACTGTTTTGCCGAAAAATCTACGACTTCAGGTCCAAGAAAATACATGTACCCAACAAATGAACCATCGGCCGAAAAACTTGGATGTCGATTTTTACAAAAAAAATAATTTCGGGCTCGGTGGACCTCAAGATTTTTGTAAGTATTTTTATCCAATTAGGAGTGAACACCAAAGCTTGGAGTTAAGTCTATCGGCGGTATTTCGCGGTTGAGAGCCACCGAGCTCTGCCTCGGTCTCTCGGACGTGGGAACTGTATACTTTACATCGTAGTGTCTCGTCAAACCTTATATTAGTACAAAACCCGATTCCAGTAGATTGTGTGTGGCCATTTTCTTTTTTGAATAATCGCCGATCGGTCGTTCTGTTGCTTGTATTGTAACGTAGTGTTTCTTGTTTATTAAATTTATTTGCGAATTGTGTATCGATCATGAAGATGAAGTTTTGACAATGGATGCCTTTTTATAAAATATAAGTAGTTATAAGGAAATCATGAATGCATAATTGTGAATAGCAATATGTTTATTTTTGCTTCGGGATTGATGACTAAGTATTGTGTATTCTTACTTCTGTAGAGGCAATGAGTGTGTGTAGTAGATGCTGACTTACTCTCGTGTAATGTCTCGGGTATTTCGGTCTAATTTTTTTTTTCATGTTTTGTTTGGCTAAACGGAAAAGGCATTTATACGAATAAATTTAATTTTAATTTACTGTTACATTGTTATCTACGTAGAGTCTATAATAAATTATTATTTTGATAAGTTTAAATACATCGCTAGTAAACTATGTTATATTGTGACTTGATTTTGAAATTTACCGAATTCATAAAGACTATCGAAGGGTATAATGAATCAATCAGACCAGAAAGGTAATCAAATGCAATGTGGGTTTAAGTCAAAATAACGTAATATAACAAATAAGTGATCAATTATAGAAAAAGAAGGAATCCTAAAGCAAAATTCTTTCTCCTGTTTAGTGAATTAAATCTATTTTTATTTACCTACTTATATTAATTCATACCGATTTTATCATCACAAATTTCTTTAGATTTTATTTAATTTATATAGAAAATACTTTTTCCTATTATTATTATTAGCATAAAAGTAATGAGTCTCATAATTTGACAACGTACTTTGTATTGTAACAACATGTGAAACAAATTGTAAACTTAAATGAATTTTTATGGGTATTTGTTGACTCTGATTTTTGGTTTGTAAACATTCAAGTTAAACTTTTCCAACCATTTAATAAAGGCTGCTTATCGCGTTATTGTTTTTTCACTATTGTCTATAAAGACTGATTTTGCAAAGGCAAAAATACTTTTATTGCAACATAAAATTCTACTCATTATTTTGTAAAAGAAATCGTGGACACATTTTTATTTCACATTGAGTGTCAAATTTTACACTTAAAAAAATAACAAGTGGGAACATTGTAACATATTTTAAATATAATATTAGTGCATAGATGTAAACAAGTGTGTTGGACGGAAAGAGATATATTGTATGATGACTATAGCGAAGTCTCTTATCATTAGAGTTTATGTCCGGAAACACGAAGACGACTCATTTTAAGTTATTAAAAGACTTTCACATTTCAGACTTCATTTTAAGTCCAATAAAACAAACTTTACAATACCATGTAATTTAAAGTGTGATTTTTCTTTAATATATATGTATGTATTGTGTTGGTAAGTTTATGTAGCACAGAAAATACGAAACAATTTTGTTCCTTAGTGGGATATATAATTTCAAGGGCATTTATATGTATACGCAGTTAGTGCACAATTGCTTCTTTCTGTTTCTTACAATGTATCTCTAAAATATTTCCGTTGTTGGCTGTCTTTCTATATTTTTTTAACTATGTGTTGTACATATTTAATTTAAGTCTTAATTATGTGTTACTTTATTGTCTTTCCAGTGAGATTTTTTTTATTATACAAGAATCATAAAAATACATTTTGCTATTAAATATGTACCGATTCAGGTATTCTTTTTATTTTAAGGTAAAATAATCCTAAATTAAATTAATTTATTACATGTAAAAAATCTTCCATTTTTGCTGTATTGTAAATTATTACCACAATCTCACTGGTGTCTATTCCAAAGCTTAAGTTCTCACTATTTTCTTATTCTTTGCTTGATGCCAAAAAGATTTAGCTGCAAAAGTTCTATTATTCAATAATAATGTAATATCATTCTCTTTTCTATTTAGGTTATACCAATGTCGGTGGAATGTGCGCGCGAAATACTTTGAAATAATATAATGGGTAGAAAAATATTTCAAATCATTTTAAATAATAGACAATAACGGACTATAAAAATTAAAATATTATGTATACAATAAAATATACAAATTATATACGTTAAACATTTCAAAAAAATATAACCTAGAAGTATTGTTCTCGTACACACTTCATCGATATTATTACTCATTACTAATTAATTAGATATAATGAGTAAATTCCATAATAGTACTATTACTATAAGTGAGCTCTCCCTTGCTTGTAGATGGAATGTTTTAAAGAATGTTACCTGGATTCCGCAGTTGCAACCTTCTTATAGTCAATGATAATTTTTAGAATTAGGTTTACTAATAAGGAAAATACCTTGTTTTTATTATTTATTTGTTTCAATGGAAATTATATAGGTATATTTTTATTATTGTAACCTACATAGTTACGTTGGCTGTAATTTAATATTGATGTAAAAGTAATATATGTATTTTTATTTCAACATGTGTTTTATTTCCCGAATGAAATCAGTTTCAGCGATAATCTTTACATTTTTACTCGGCTCTACGAAACTAGAACTCAAGCTTTTAAGACATAGGAAAAGTGGGGTAGATTCATACAAGGGGCACCTACATACATACACTAGCGATATTTTTTTATAGGCTCACATCAGTTAAATGGTTCATGCGTGGTTTCAAAGCTTATTTATGTGTGTTTTGGCTAATGAAGTTTCACGGCGGTCAGTGTAGAATTCATGACGAGGCGACACGAAAAGTGTTTTGAGCATACTTAAGTAATTTTGGAACCTACGTTTGAATATCTTTTTATTTATGACAGGTGTTTTCTAAATAATTCATTACTATTTTATTTAGTTGACAATACAACATAGTTTGAGAATTGATACATGAAAAATTATGTATATATTTAGATTTTTTTTAAGAAATAATTTTCTTTCATATTCTTGTGATGGGGTACATTCATACATTTTTGTATTTTAATTTTTAAAAATATAGTGAAATCATAATTTTGCCTTACATTATAATACAAATTCGCTAAAAATTAGAAGAAAAGGGGGAAATAAGTGCTGAGTAGTGGATGACAGCCGCTACTACTAGCAACTACAAAAGCTATCGATACAATTTTGGAAAGAAAACTTTCTTTGCAGAAATTAATAGCCAAATATAAATTACAGAAATAAAAATCATTAAAACCTTTTTTGATTCGATAAACTTTGATGGATACCCAACTTCCGGAGAAGGAGATCGAGTTACATGAGGTTTTTAACCACAGTAAGTTCTGCGAACTCCAGAGCAAAGAAACAGATAGGCTTTTGCATGATGTTCCGCATGTGTGATTTTCCGTTCGTGGGCGGCGGAACTCGTTTCAGCAGGGCAAAGTATATTCTTGCCCTCCCCACATCCTTCTCTGGTGATACGATGCCATTCAAAGAACCGCCTCCCTCGTAGCTGTATAAAACAGATGAAACGGGGTGTCATGCACACATAGCCGGATGGAATGATTAATTATCGAAAACGTTGTGTTTTGATATCTCGATTTTTTTAATTAATTAAACAATACATGCTCAACTTGTATATTTTCTCACATGCCCATAGCCTGTATGAAAGTGCATGTGGGGCACATTCATATATTTTCCAATTTTTTTTTTAAACTCTTACCAAAAGCTGTACGGGTGTTTCTACACAAATCATATATTATAAATATATAGTAGACAGATAGGAAGACTATTAGTTTTTGAAGAATCGATTCAGATATTGATGTTACAGAAAGCTCTATAAAATAAAATATAATAACTGTATGAAGCTACCCCATCTTCCCCTACATACTTCATTCAGAATACATTTCACATTCTTTTAAATAATACTTTGTATGCAATTTACATTTACATATTGCCATTTTAATAAATAATGTCACGTTACTTATGTAATTATTTACCATATATTTACACTATCCTGGTACATCTTTACGTACTTGTACAGAAGAGAATCAATTTAATTGAGGTCGCATGATTGGAAATTGTAAATGGCGGCCTCATGCTTAGCGAACATACCCATACTTCTTAACCAACATTTTTCCCGGACTTAACCAGAGTTTGCTTTATTCTAGTCTAGGTATTGACAAGTTACTGATCCTGCCCTCCGCAACTCAAAGGGCAAGCCAGTAACCATTAAGACTAAAATATTTACCTACTACGAGTAACGATCGTTATCAGGTGATTGTGATCAGTGCCGTATTATCCATAAGGCACTTTAGGCCACTATGACCAGAGGCCCAGCACTCCGATTAATCGAAAAAAAAAACAATATGTAAAAGATTATTTTTATACATCAAAATCGAACCAGCTTAAAACTTCGCCTTATATTATATGCACAACCGTCAATTTTTTTAAACTGTAAAAAAGGGCAAGAAAATGCAATGATATGGCTGAAGTTAACCTTCTCCCTAATAGGAGAATAGGCCTATGCCCAGCAGTGGTATATGTACAGGACTACAGGCTGTGTTACGTTACGTTTTATGGCTGAAGTTTGTTCTTGATGATGATGGTACCTTGAATATTTATTTTAGTATTTTGTAGTATTTTGTAATATAGACAGTAAACATTTCTAAATTGCGTTGATGTGGTATGAAGAACGGGGAGGGGTAATCAGTTGTGTCTAGGGTCCCGAGGTGGTTAATCCGGTCTTGATTGTGATAACAACCGGGACCGCCAGCTTTACGTGCTCTCTAAGGCACTGTTGGGAGACCCACAAGGACAAGCGGCGTTATTAGCGCGTTCAGTAACACTACACCAGAGCAGTCGTCGAAGCGAACATACCCATACTACGTCAACTAGTAATTTAGGGAAGGTAGAGGAGTCTCCATAAAACATGTTTGTCTCGTAATTTTTTAATCTAATTCGAAAAATTAAAAAAATGTTGAGTCAGTCAGAGTGTAATATTAAAGGGGCACTAAAATTTATATTTGCCATATAGTCCACTGAAATGTTACAATTTTTGGGCCTTACCTAGAGTTTCTCAGAGGACGCAATTTTATTTTTTAAATGAGAAGAGGGGGTCAGTGTAAGGTTAAAAAGTCAAAGTGTCAAGTTTGTGGGGTCGCCATCCTCTACTCTACCACTATGCTTCCCTGGTACATTAATGTAATTATATCAGAAGAGCTACAATTGCAATTTTCATAATTGATAATTAGCAAGGGCAAGTCCATGGGATTGTGTCGTTCGAAAGACATTACCCTCCTTTTGACGCAGTCGGTTAAAATGTTTAGCTTTTTTCCTTACATTTTTTTATAGATGGTAGGTTGTAGGTATATAAATCTCATCACATGATGTGGTCAAATCAGCGGCGTAGCATGGGTGTTGGCCGCCCGGGGCGGAAAAAAATTTGGCGTCCACGTATTCAGGTGTTGCAATCAGGCTGACGGGGGGGGGGGGCCACAGAGGACATGCCCCCCCCCCCCCCCCCCCCAAAACCATACATGTCAAA
>DVXP01001446.1:0-15026 GCA_018235645.1 Junonia grisea | reverse complement strand
TCAAAGCTCCAGCGACCGTCCAGGACTAAGCCCAGGTATTTCATGTACCTGGACACCTGGATGTTTGAGTCACCTACCTAGGAGAGACGACCCGCGCTTTTAACACACGATAAACCATGGTGGCCAAACTCGTCAACCTTGACCGCAGTGGCAACGATGAGGCTGATTGATCTTGGCTCCAAGCCTAAGTCCGATAGAGAGTGTTAAAGTGACCTAGGAGAGTACCTAGATTTGCCGATGGAGAGCATGAAGCCAGTGACCAGATTCTTGCTCAGAAACAGCGAGTAGACGAGCGCGGTCTGTAGGTGTTGATCGATTCAAAAGTCCCTGATGTGTTTTATAAAAAAAAAAATATTTCATGAATCACCTTCCCAAGGTTGTATCTCAGAAACTACTACTTGGATCGCCTTAAAAACTTGGACAATGTTCTCAAGATATAATATACATATGAAAAACGCAAAAAATTAAATTTTTTCAGGGAAAATGAAAATTAATTAAAATTGTGTGAAAAGTAAAAAAAAATCAAAAATTTATTCGATTTGGACAAGAAAACTAACAAGAACAGGAAAAATTAAAAATTTTTTTCACATTAATGAACCACACTGCCCCTCCCCGCCGCTTACCCCTCCCGAAACCACATCCTGACTAAGCCCGTGATGAACCCCCCCCGAAACAAAATCCTGGCTACGCCCGTGTATACTAGCTTTATCTTCCAATTAATGTGTATAAGGAAGGATTATAAATAAGATTCACATCTAACCTTCTAAAAATGCCTTCGACGCCGCTGGAACCAAAGCCAGCTATTATGTCTTGGGTCAAACGGAATGGCACAGTTTCTGGCGTTGGTAACGTTTTACCTTGATCAAATGCAATACCTAAAACAAATAGTTTAAAATAATTGAAATTGCTATTAATTTTTTTCTATGTGTAGTAAAAATAAGGTAGTCTTTCCCTGGAGGCTTCTTTATGTATAACACAATATAATTGTATATAACTTACTTGTGCATCCGTGGAAAAAAATATACATGCTTACAAGACTGTTTTATGCACTTCACCTACCAAAATAATGTAACTAAAAATTATCCTACTTACCAAAATCAATATGAATAACCTCGGCCGTCGTCTTATCTATTAAAATGTTTTGAACATGTCTGTCGCCTAACCCCATGATATACCCCACCATAGAAGAGGTTGCCACACTAAAAACACATGAAAGGTTATATAGGATACTTGCAATTACATAGTTTATACATTTTAAAATTATTACAGAATTTGTTGAATAAAAAGACTTTACAAATAAAAATTGCTATACTACCTTCTAGTGTATGCAAGCCGACGCTCGTACCATGTCACCGGATCGAGATAATGTTCAGTGAAGAAGTAATGGAAGACTGGCTTGAAAACTTTTAATATTTCCTTGAAAACATTCAACTTATATTTACTGGACTTCCTTTGATCATGACATTCCTTAAGTTTCGAGCGGGCTGCAGATGGCGATATGTCCTAACAAAAAACAATTTTTTTGAGCTTAACAACAACCGAATTATTGATGATAAATTATAATAATGATTTATGTTATAAAAGTACCTCAGGACGATATTTCGTGTGTGCGGCGACTAGATATGATCCCAAAGGCATTGTACCTTCGCACCACTGCAAAACGCCTGATCTTCGCGACATGGGAACTACCTGAAAATTATACCCATAATCCAATTACAAGCACTATTCTTATTAATAATCAATGAGCAGAAAACAATCAAGTTATTATCTTTTGCGTAGTCTGATGACTTATTATATTTTTTTAATTGATACAATTTGAATTATTTTGTTACCCTATCATGTCCATAATAATCAAATACATGTTTACCTTGTATGTTCGAATTAAGAGTTTGTTCCGTTTAGTAACAGTATTTTTCTCCAGTAATGTATTAACAATGTTAAATACTTGCTGCATAACTGCATCTTGTCTTAAATCATCTTTGCCCTGTGAAAAAAAAATCATTTTTTTTTTTTGTATTATTAAAAAATCTCTTAAGAAAAAACAATAGAATATTTCATAGAAATTATACCTTTATTAGAAGAATTCTCTTCTTACCATCCGAACTTAAGCAAGAAATCTTTTTTGGGAAATTAATACCTCCAACTAGTTCGAAAACTTTATCAAAAGATACTATGGCTGAAAAAATTAATAAATATTATTAAATTTAACTTGAAGTTAAATTAAAATATGTTACGTTAGTTTTTGATGGTAACTTACAATTCAAGCTCGAATAATTGCAATCTTTGCGAACGGGAATGGTATCGGTGGGAATAGGAATATCGCTCAGGTCGCGAAGTTTGGCAATGGCTTGTGTCTTTGGCACTGCTTGCGGTCTTAAATCCTTAGATGCCGGCACGCAGTAAGCAAAATTTATTATAGCTGAAATATGATTTCAATATTTTGATAACAACAAGATTATTTATATTATTGTAGTTAAGCATATAGAATCCGCAAATTCACTAATAACAAATGTGATATCTTCACAGAATATATGCATCTTTAAGTTTTCAAGATCATATGTCCAATAACAAATAATTTAAAAATTTGATGTATGCTAAATAAAGTATACATTTTGTATGAATAAATTTATTAATTTAGCTGAAATTATAGAGGCATTTTTAACAGTATACTAAAATAAAATATAATAAGATTTCAACAACTTCAAAACGGAAGGAACTTCTATCATTTTATTATATTGTTTATATTAGTCTTATTCAGCCTATGAAGATGTGTTTCATCACAAATTATTATGTTGTTGACATATATTTGTCAAACAATTAGCTGGATTTTGACCATTAACTCGTGCATCAGCACCCCCGCCACAGTCAAGCTCGGCTATTCCCTCTAGCCCGCCCCCTCGCCCCGCTCGCGGTCATGTCCTTCTCAGAGTCCTTCGGGTTGAACAACAGCGGTGGGTGACCTCCGTGGTGTTTATCCTGACCACTAATACCGGCCGTACATACCGTCACACAGGTCGTCCGTCTGCGCCACGACTCGCGTCAGTGCGCGGCGTCTCGCCAGCTCTCGCACCAGCGCCGCCGCCGCCGACACGCGCGCCTCGTCCCCCTCGCCCGCGCCGCCCGCCCCCTCACCCCCGCCCGCTGTCACGTCCTTCTCAGAGTTCTTCAGGCTGAATAGCAGCGGCAGCGTGTGGTGAGGGTGCTCGGTCGCACACCTCTCTGAGTGACAATGATAAATAGAACATTTTAATTTATAACTACGTGATAATCTTTTTATATAACCAAACAGCAAACTACCACTACTAGTTTAAACTAGCTGACCAAAATTAGCAAAGAAATGATAATGTCTTCACAACGTCGAAGTTTCGATCGTCTTTTTTTTTTGTAAGTACGAATGATAAGTCACAATCGAATCAATTACTACAATAATAAGATGTAGCTTAAAAGTCTAATTAAAAACTCAATATTTGCTAAAGAACTGGGTATAAGTTAAATCAGAATGAAACTTACTCATAATTTGTCTCAAATGTTCAGCAAACGCAGTCGTTTCTTGTGATATCCGCGGAGCCAGCTGCGGCAAGACGGTGATGAACTTCCAGGAAGGTATCGCTTTCAGTAACTGTCCGAAGTTGCCGTGTTCTTCATCGTCAAAGTCGAGCCCCGGGTTGTCCAACCACAAAGAAATTACTCGAAACACGGATAAGTTATTGTCATCGGATTCTTTTAAAGACAGTAGATAGTACCTGAAATAAATCACCGATTAATGTAAGAAAAATCATAAAATTAAGTTAATAATCTTGAAACTCTAATATTGTATCATAATACAATATTATATATATTATATATAATTTGGGCATACCCAAAGCCAATAAATGTATATTTTTAACAATGATACGAAAATATGTATTTACCTCATAGCTAGTTGTAAAAAACTTTCTTTTTCAGCCTTTGTGTTAGCAATTTCTGCTTCATCCAATTCTCTAAAAACGTTGTTAACGCGATACTTGGCTCTAATAACCGCTCTATCTTCATCCCTAAAAAAAGTCATTGATTCATTATTATCATTCTTTATTACTGTTTTAATTATGTGGTTTTAAAATCTAAAAGGTTTTCCGTACCGAGAAAAACCTTGTTGCGAGGTCTTCAACGACTCAGCAGTTCCTTTCATATTCTCCATACATTTGACTTTATTTTCGAATACAGATGAATTCATGTATGTAACCACCTGTAAATAAACAAATAAGGGGTCGTTCAAGTATCACGTAACGCAATTTTTGAAGATTTTAGACCCACCATCTAATCATCAATCATGTGGGAACATGTAACGCACTGTAACGTTGTTCTGTACCCCTCCCCCTAGATGTTACGTAACATTTTACCAAAATTTTTAGGTGAAAATGATCAATAAAATAATTTTCGAGACCATTTTCATCTAAAAATCACAATTATATCGTTAGGTATCGCGTTGTTGTTATATCCCCACCCCCGGGTCCCTCCCGACCCCATAACGCACCGTAACGTTTTACTAGACCCTCCCCTCCTCCCAAACAGCGTTACGCAATACTTGAATGAACCCTAAAAATACAAATACATTTTTAGTCTGTTACGCATTTGTAATAATTTAGGTAGGGTACCTGTTTATATTCAGCATCAGCGAATTTCGCAATATCGTAATAAACTTTTAAGCGAGTGTCGACGTCATCGTGTGTACTCAGATCCTTAAGACTCTTCTCCAAATATTTGTGAATAATGTCCCGCGCTGTTTCACGCTTAGACTCGGCCATCCAAAGACCATATTGCCTATTCAGATAAATATGTTTTTAATTTTCTTACAATGGAAATGGAAATACGAAACACAATGATCTGGTTATGTACCTTAAAGACATTGCAGTAAGTTTGACGTCATCGGAGTCTTGCGTTATTATACTTTGAAGCAGCGATAATGCTATATCGTTGTGGCCCTTAGCCCAAGATATTTGACTTTCTAAAAGAACTACTCTCTGAGATGACTCGAGATTCTTTACTCTTGCTACCAGACGCTGAGCCATTTGTATCCTATTATTTTTTAGTCCCAATTCTGAAAATGAAAACCGCTTTAACTTTCCTTATCATTTACGAAATTAATTATTATAACAGCAAAGCGTTAAATACCAGCATACTGCAGTTGTAGGTCATTTATATGCGTAAAATTGATTGTGTCAACTTTAGCCATTTGTTCAAGTATCAAACTTCTTTGAGATATGATTGCTTCTAGATGTTTAAAATCGTTAAAACTCGGGACGTTGTAGACCTTCCACTCTTCAATTAGTTCTGTCACTGGTTTTTTATCACACCTCACTAAAAAGTAAGATTCGATATCGCGAAACAACTGTAAATTCGCGACTGTTTTGTAAACATTTTGACAGTTCTCCATGTTCAAACTCTGACAAAGCCTCGCTACCGCTAATTTGGCTCTATTTAGTGGCTTCTGAAGTTTATCACTAACTTCCGTGGCAGTTTGAATGTTAACGCAGTCTTTGAGGCAAGCGTAACGCATAGCTTTTATAATTGAATCCTGCTTGTAAATGTTCATTTTGGATTTTTCTTCAAGTTCGGCTGTATCGACAAAATCAGACCAGTCTCCTAAAAAAGGGAATATATAAGTATGAAGTTTACGAAAGGTACATTTTTATTGCTGGTTAAAAACGAAACTCACCCAAGTAAGAGAGGCAATCGTACTTGATATCGTCGAGTTTATCATTTTCAGGGTACGACTTAATGTACTGCAAGGCGAGGTGGTGCATCCCCGACCTGTGCAGGGAAGTGACGGCGCCGTACACGAGCTCGTCGTCCGGCGCTCGGGACAGCGCGATGTCGTGCAAGAGGAGGGCATCGCTGTACTGTGCGGTATTGATCAGGTGCTTGCGCTTCTCCTGGTCACTCGTCAAGTGAGCGGTACCACACCCATCTATAGCATCCATTTCGCCAATCGATACGTAACACTGAAATGGAACGATGTGGTGACTTTTTTATTTATATTTATAGAAAGAAACATAAATATCTACATAATACGAACAGGATTTATATGATTCGGTTGTCAATCATCGTTATAACACTAAAATACTTTTAACATTATATAAAAACCACGTGCAACACAAAACAATATATAAACGAAAATAAAACTTTGAAATATGAATCTTTGGATAGTTAGGAACTCAGAATATTCAACTATAGATGGCACTACAGTCTCTGAACATGGCGTGTGATGCGACCCGTAAAAGAGGCGTACTTCTCTGAATATCCTGAGCACGTCCTCGCGGCGCGGCTCGTCAGACTGCGCGGCGGCCAGCTCGCCGTAGTACAGCGCGGCGAAGTGTCGGCCCGCGAGCGCCGCCGCACGCGCCACGAGCGCGCACTGCAGCCGCACGTGCGTCGCGACCGCGCGCGCCCGACCGCTGCTGCACACGCAAGGAAGTCACCGATAGCAAAATACATTCTAACAAATGAAGCAGCTATATATAAATCAATGTAAAATGCAACATCCTATGAAATAAATTTTCAATGACATCTAGGCTTTGACGACAAAATAGGTACGAACGTCGCACATCAGGCGATTTTCAATGTTGTACTAGCGCGATAAAGTCGGATCGCATTTTCATTCATATTTCAAATGGTTAAGTACAATAACGCAAAATTAATACATCATGTTCAAACTGAACATAAACTTTAAACCGTATAAAACAATAAACTAATGCTCATATTTTAGATTTTTTTCTGTATGACCCAGAAATGTGTTAAACCATTTTTTGATTTATGTTTGGTGGTGAATAATTTAATGCTCGTAACACCCTTATTTATATAAAACTATTTTCTCCCCTTAGAAATTATATAATATTTTCCTATGTAGATATGCCAATAATCCTAATCATTTAACAAGCAATAACATGACAGATGACGATCCTCGCTTTAGTAATTATCAAGTAATTATCAAAAATATCGACGTACTTACCGTGTTTTGTAATGACTTTTTTGTATTCGTATAAAATTCACGACGTGTAATAAATATTCGATAATAATCTTCTGATCCTTATCCAGTTTAGATGATTTTCTATTAACATTATTCATAACGCTGTTTTCAAAATCAGAATCAAAGTCACTTTGATCCCATACATATTTAAAAAACTGGTTCAATTGTTCTCCGAAAACATCTGTATGTATATCCGTCGAACAATACATTAGCAGACCGAACGTAGCTGGCATTATTTTTCGACAAAATTCAGGCTAGAAGAAGTGAAAACAAAACATTTAATAGCTACTAGAAGTTGAAGTATGTGGCATGCGGCCGCAACGTGCGACAAAAGTTCGCGATACGTGAAATCTCACCTCGTCACTCGTCTCGATTTTAATTTCTTTTTTAATTATAAAATATTGATAATAATTTACTACTAACAGCTGTCCTATAAATGTATCCCCGTCTGTGATGGTTGTACATAATTCCCGCGGAAACTTTGAACTTTTCGGGATAATATGTGGGCTTATACCTCGCATGAGGACGACTGTACGTCTTCATGCGAGGCATTTTAGCCCAATCAGTTCAGCCGTTTTGATGCGAAAGAAAACAAATATACAAACTTTCACTTTTATAACATTAGTTATAAGTATAAAGATATAACTGCAAAGTTACATTACTTATTGCATGCTTATATTATTTACCTTGGCTGCGCAAACCGCACTGAGAGAACTTAAGAAATTAGTAGAAGATGTGATCATATCCAACAAAGCCAAAGTAATTCGAGTTATCCATTGCGTATGATTTTCATTGCTGTGGGGTATCCAGTATTCAATGGCGTTATATTTATCAAATTTAATATTATCAATTTTGTACTCTGCTTGGAGTTCACAATCGGTCGATATTAAAGATTTCAATATTTCCGTATCCATGTTCACCGTATCTGCATTTAAAAAGAAAAAAATTACATATGTATGTAGGATTAAAATTGAAGTATATTAAAGCGAAAAGAAACGTATGAATGAAAGAATGAATGAGGACTATGTGTGTGAAAGAGAGGGATGAAAGAGTTACAAGATGGCGAGTTAGAGAGTAAAAGGTGTACGAGCGTGCGAATTTCAATCCGTCCCCACATGTAATGTGGCAAATAATAAAATTAAACATACACATATGTATTATACTGAAATAAAAAAGCACTTTCCTCTCTAGGAATTGAAGGTGATTTAGATGAGGTAAAAATGGTTGTGAAACATTGCGCATAAAGTGTGTAAGTGGAATATAAATGAGTAATTGAAAAATAGCGTTAAATACCAGCGGATTCCTTACCTAACGCTGCTTTACCGTCGCGAAACTTAAGAAGCCGATTGATAGCCTTAGTGACTTTGTTGCTAACAGTGGGGTCTTCGTCGAACAGGTGCTCGGAAAGAGATTGCAAAACTAAAATAGCAAAGTAGTCTTTCGGATTCAAATCTCTTATTAGCCTGGTGTTCGCCGGCGCGACCGTCACGAGAGTTTTCATATCGTACGTCCCAACTTCTGCTAAGCAATTACATGCTTCCACAATTATCTATAAGAAAAAACAACGTACTCTCATATTGTCTATAAATATAATAATCTTCTTAAAGGAAAAAAAGCAGTACCTTTTCATCAGTTTCGTTTTTCAACAAGTTGGTCAAAGCGAATATAACTCTGTGTATTAAACTTGTTTCGCAATCTTCCGAGAATCCTTTCACATTTAAATCTGTGTAAAGTTCTTTTACAAATTCCTTGTTTTGCTTCAAAAATTGAAACATTTTAAACAAGGTGCTCCGACTGAAAAAAGTAATAAATTATTAAGGCAATGATCTAATGATAAACCTAAAAGGTTTGTAGAAATTTGCGTTGTATTTTTAGGATTTTAAAAGTAAATAAATATTATCTCACCTCGCATTTGATAAGCTTAAAGTATATGTCTTGAGTTCTCGTAAGAATTGAAGTTTGGAGATATTCGAAGTTGTTTCAGCATCAGCAGATACTAAGTTCATGTAATCGACTATATCCACGCTTTCAGTGAAATACTCTTTCATATCTGTTGTTAAATATTTTAATAAAGATTCACACTCCGTATAACCTTTCTCAATCTTTATATTTAAAATCGTAACCATTTTTGATAATGTCATACGCTGAATATTGTCAACATTCGTTGATACCTGAGCAACCATTTTTACTAGTATGACTTTAAGTCCTTCGGCATACATTTTTACTTCTTCCTTTTTGTGTGATTCTTTAATGGCATGAGCGATGCTATTACATAAATAGTTGCATAAAATTGCATCGGATGAGTATCCCAAAGGAATGTGATCGACAAATGAAATGTAAGCGTAAAAATTCAATGCTTTGAAATCAAAAACTTTTTCACGCAACACATTATTCCAGAGCTTAAACAGAATATTAAGAATGACCAATGGTTGATTCTCGCATAAATATTGCATAATATTACCATCTATCAGTTCCTGAAAAAATACATTTTTATTAATTATACATTTTCCCATTTTGGAATGTGTTAAACATTAACTTTAAAGCACCTACCCCAAAGAAGTTCAGTATGGCGGAAAATACACATTTCGAGTATGTATAGGAATCTGGCTTATGTACAAAGCGCACTTTAAATAGTT
Source organism: Junonia grisea (assembly GCA_018235645.1). NCBI lineage: Eukaryota > Metazoa > Arthropoda > Insecta > Lepidoptera > Nymphalidae > Junonia > Junonia grisea. The sequence goes on along the minus strand of DVXP01001446.1, from coordinate 5,384 downwards.
CTGTGGCACCAACGTGGTCGCTCATATACTTCACAATCATAAGTAGTAGCTCCCCCAAGTTTTCGACAAATAGATTACTCCATCTTTCATTTTTCAAAATGTGTCTTGTCGAATGAAACATTCTATGAGCACTTTCTGTTATCTTAGAATCAAGTTGCTTTTGGTGTTCTAGCTTATACTTATCGATAACGATATGAGGTAGGCATAATAATATGACGTTGCAGAAGCACATCTGAAAATTTTTAAGTATATTAAATTTCTCTTTCTTATAAAATTAATTATAAAAAATTATTTTAATACATTTTTATCTTGTTAAAGAAAACGGTTGGAATTGACATTTTTAAGAAACGATTGAGGTCCACACCTCGATCATATCTTCGTCAGATTTTCTATTTCGAGTTTTCAACTGTTTAAAAACGTCGCTATTCTCCACCACACCGTTGCGTCGCCACAATATGTCAGTGGTTGTGAGCCATTTCACGTGTTTTTCAATAAAATCGTCTAAAGTATCAAAACCAAATAAGTCTATGGGTATATTTTCAAAGTTTTTATTTGATTTGCACCAACAGTGCAACACTCGCAAAATGTTTGTATTCATGTACACGTCAATTTCGCTAGACGTTACTTTTTGTGTCAACAAATTCAACATTTTTTTAACCATATTTTTATCCATGATTTTTTCTTTTTGAAAAATAAGCACTTTCATTATAATATCGTGTATAAACGAAGTTCTTGTAGTCGCCAAAACGTAGAAACAATGTAAAACGGTTATCGTTCTGTTCATTGATTCATCTTTTAGGACAGTTTCTTTGTTGTCTGCTACCTGCAACGTGATACAATTACTACGTAGATTACGAAGGACTTGACCTACATTTTAAAATATCATATACGTAAACATTTCTGATAATAATTCAATAGCACTGAAATTGAGACATGACCACTTAAATGGTCAGGTGGTTATTGTACCTACCATCTGGTTGTAATAAAAATTTAAGAACTGACAGACAAGGGATAACCAATATTATTTTCACGATTTCTTTTTTACAAGTAATTTCATAAATAAAAATAATAACAATGATCATACTTACATTTATAACGAATATTTCCTTTAAATTATCCGCCAAACTTTGAATATCTCTCTCCTTAAAGTTACCAGATATAAGTCCTAAAAGATGACAACAGTATAACCGTATTCCATGATTATCTCCTTTAATTTTCTCTATTAAGGCCTGTTCAAAAGAATTGTGCAGATCTATATTTATATTTTTGTTAAAATTTAATATTTTTGCCACACATTTGTACACTAAAGCAGCGACATCAGGTGGCATTTTCGAACATCTCTGTAGATACCCTTTAACCATAATAATACAATTCTGGCGTATCACATCATCGTTTTGGGACCAAATCTTTTCAAGCATTTCATTAAGTATCCGAAGCAGGTTACATGTTGCTTTATGATTTCGAAACAGATCCCTACACATATCTTGCATTAAACTAAATATTAAATCTGAAAGAAAAAATGTATACTAATATAATATACGAAGTATTTATGCAATTAATTCTCGAACAAAACTTACCTAAAGGCGGTTGTTGAACTGTGATGTCGTTTAATATTTCAATACATCGAAATGCGCAATCGATTTCGTGATTAGAAGTGAAGTTGTACAAGTCTCGACAAAGAACACATTTCGTGATCTCGTCGGTGTAGATACTCTGTTTCCTGCAATACGCTGCGAGGAGGTATACGCAATTCTGTTTCAAGCCAACTGCACTATATTCTATATCACTTTCGTAATAAGCGTCACCGTCCTCTGCTTCAGTATCACGTTGTATGATATCATGGATGCAATGAAAACACTCTTCATCGATATATTTCCGAATCTCCGTGTTAAGTAACTGATCATACTCGCATAACAGAATATCTTGAATGCTCTTCAAAAGCATGACTTTGTCTCGTATCTGTACATCTGATTTCGATGTTTTTGTCAAGGTTGCATAAATATGTTTTAAGGCATTTTTCAAAACCGAATACAAAGACAGATCTTGTACTTCACCCCTCGTCTTTAACTTGTGCGTTAGAAGAGAATCCAGGAAAACAATTACTATGTTTAAATGTTTCACAAACTCCATACATTTAATATCACCATTAATTAATTTTTGAAGAGTCTCAGACACATCATCTTCTAAATAACCTAGTATAACATTGTACAATTCTGAGTTTATTTCAAAATTTTCATTCGTATTCGTAGTAGGGACTTCAGGACATTTCGTATCATAATTTTCAAATTCACTGTACAATATACCTTTTTCTATATCGGAAAATATACAGTCATAAACTTCAAACTCTGACTGACTATCACAGATCTGTTTTATTGGTAAATTTTCATTACACATTAGTCTTATTAAGAATTCCTTGAGGATAACGCTATCGAGCGTTGCTAGCTTTTTGTGTGTTAGCCACGTGAAACATCTTCTTCTTACATCTAGATTACAACATTTTCTATAAAATTTATTAAAACATATATTCAACGTTTTCAAGGTATAATTATTGACTGGCATTCCCTTCTCAAGGTATTGCACCAGCAAAGGCTGTACATTCTGATATTTCAATGGAACTAATCTCAAAATAACTTCAATAACTGTGTGCATAGCTTTATGTGCTGCATTCACTACTGTAGCATTTCTAAAATTAAAATAACAAAAAATATTGAAAAAATTTATTCCTATTTGAAATTGAAATTAAAGGACGCAATTATGTAAAATCTCCTTAGAATATATTGTTTGTCGTTTCTAGCAAAATCATTTAAAAATTGTCGATTAGACGTAGGTAGTACATACATTTTGCAAAATCACGGGAGTTAAAGAAATAGATATCATTCACTTGAAAATTGCTATCTTTAAAAGATCGTTTCTTATAATACTATGTCGTACCTTATGCAGGTGTTCCACATACTTAAAAACAAATCATCATAATATTGTTGTTTACACTCAGATATTAGGTTTGTGATTGTTGAACAAGTAAGATTCTCGAAGCAGTCCCAATTCACATCTTTGTTACTAGACACTATATTTTCCAGCACCCTCAATAACAATACATATTGTTCATTCGAAATTGAAAAGTAGAAATGTTTTACATACATGGATATAATTCCTATCCTGCAATAAAATTATTTTCAACAATAAAATCCAATAAAAAAAGTCTTTCCCTAAAGTTGAATTTGTTTACGAAAACATTTACATAGATAAAGTAATAAAGAATTTCAGAAAAGACCCTGATGCCGTATTGGAAAATGATAATTTTAATACGACATCAGAGTCTTGTAACATTACCGTGGGTATTCACATCGTTATGTTGTGAATCCACGCCACGGTAGTATTGCGTATGTTCAATAATATTAGTTTACAAACATCAAGAACCGTAGCGAAATCAGGCGTTTTCTTCAGGTTTGACCCTCATGTAAGGACTCGAGCACACTGACATGTCCAATTTATAATGTTTATATACATATTAATTCTCTTTTATGCGGATTTTTATCACCTAACTCATCTTAAACAATTGGACCGATTTAGAAGAAATTTTTTGTTAATATTGTTTATCGACCCGATAGGTGGCGCTGGTACTGGACTATATATACTAAGTATTTGATTTAATAAATAATATTACCAAGGTACAGTGTTCACGCGTAATTCCTCCACAAGATCATTAAATGACTTGTTCTTGTTGAAAGATATTTTCAGTTTTTTCGCGGAACTGCTGGCTTCCTCTTCTACTTCTACCTGAACCATATTAAATATCTACAAGTATAATACAAAATCGAGGTCATTTACAATTATCATTCTAAATGCGAGTTTTTGGATAATTGTTTTTGCTGTAATGTCGATTAATTCCTTCATACATACTCTTATATGGATAAAGTATACTTATTTCCAAAACATTTTTTTTTAATTTTTGTTTGTCCGTTTGTTCCGGTTAATCTTCGAAACAGCTGGACCACCGGCAACTCACAGGTAGGAAAAAGTTAAACATAAGATAATGTTATTTATAAATAAAAAAATTATTGAATCTCACTATGAACAAAAAATACTTTCTCTTTAAAATATTTAAAGGCACAATGTCATACATACCTGATAATACACTTGTGCTGCAGTATAATAAAAGTAATTGCACTTTATCATTAAATTTTCATTATTTTTTCGCGACTTCTGAGTAAAATTAATTTCTAGACATATAATTTCCAAGATACTATGCAAATGTTTATTCCATATATTCCAATCGAAAGCAAGTGCGCCGTTCATATTTTGCTTTCTCCCTCGTGGATGATGAATTAGTATTGTAATTTTTAGTAATTTAAAAAATAAGGACTGAAATAGACAAAACCAAAAAATTATTTTCCTTTTCAAGTGTCCTTATCAAAAAAAGGTTTTACTTATAAAAATAAAAACACAAAGCTTATACCTTCTTTTTTTCTTCCATGCTACTTTCATAACATTTAAATAATTTTGGTAAAATAATTTCACTGAATTCACACATCGTTAAACGACTTTCCAAAGACAGCTAAAAAATAAATATAATAAAAATTTAAAAAGACAAGAACTCATAGGAAATAAAGTTATGAGAAATACTGTATTATATATAATAAATACCTTTTCTAGAAGTAATATGACGATCTCCATTACAAAGTCTTGAACTTTTTTATCATTTAACATTATAAGGCAACATTTTCTGAGTCTTGACAACGAGTCTCTCAATGGAATAGCAAATTGACAACAACTGCTGGCAGTTTTTATTACAAACCACAACAATCTAATTTTAGTTAAATCATCTAATTGTGAATTGTTTGGTAGACACGCCATTATGGAAACATCCAGGAAACCTTAAATCAAAAATTTTATGCATAATAATAGGATACCTTTTTTTGAAAATCATTGATTCCAAAGAAATTTACTATTATTGTTAAAACTTGATTGTGACATAATTATATACGTTGTAGTCAGTAGGCTACACCTAGACCATTAAATTGGGGTAGTTATCAAGTTTGTTTTTGAATGTTCTAATAGCTTATCTATACATATAATAAAATCGAAGAAAAGTCGATTCTGTACATTGAATATTATTCTAAAAAAACCAAGTGATACGCGTTTTATGTAACATTACCGAAGCCGAAACTATGGTTTTAAAATGTTTGAATTTTTTTTTGGTTTCGGATCCGGCAACATATAGGATACTGTTTATAAAGAAAAAAAAATGGTCGCTATTATAAAACCAGCGTATATTTCGTTCACTATTCACGATCACAACACATAAACTAAAAACAACCGAGGGATGATAGACAATAAGCATAGACACCAGTATTAAGATATCAGTATGTCACAAATAAGCAACT
>DVXP01001445.1:0-15026 GCA_018235645.1 Junonia grisea | reverse complement strand
AGACACACAGACACACAGATACACAGACACACAGACAAACATAGCGGTCAAACTTATAACACCCCTCTTTTTTGGTCTGGGGTTAATAAATGAATACTAACATTGAATCAATAATATTTGTTTATTATACATAAGTATATTCAATACAAGTAATATATAACATCGTTGCAATTTCAAATACTTTCTATTTTTTCTAAAATATCGTTTCGTATTTATACTTTTAATCAGAATATTTTGCAACGGAGCTAAAAAAACTGTATATTTTGCGCTCGATGCTCATTGACCTGATATGTTTTATCGCTTAAGCTAAGAAATAATTTCAAATATCCGATTTAACGGGATAAGAAAAATGTGACGAATGGAAGAAAACAAGGCGTCCCAGACGTCTCGCAGTTATTACGCAAATTAATATTTCATATTTTTTTATACGAGCATTAAATGTATCGATTTAAAAATAATAAAAAGGAGCATATAATGTACATTTAATTCTACTCGTAAATGCATTCTCAAATTTTAATTCATTGTAATTTTACCACATAACCCCAGCGGACTTAGTCACTGAATAATAGATACTTATGAATATGACATATAAATATTATAAACCCTCAAAAATACCATATTCATAGTTCCGTGCTTAACATAGCTTATCCGGTGTGTATGTAGCAGTGGTGCGTGTCCCTCCACGAGTCGACCCCGCAAACAATTAACTACCCCAACTGACGGGGTGTACATACAGCAGACTGGACCGCTTTTCCTTTGACGTTTAGTTTTTCAACTCCACAGCGGGCTTTGTATTTTTAGATACTTCAGTCTTACCTTCTCTTTTCGAAATATCTTGCATAGTTTAATTCCAAAATTTTCAAGCCAAGTTTTGTATAAAAATTATCAACATAGTCATTCCCGTTTTCATCTTGATCTCATTCGGAGAAACGTTTATTAAACCGGGTTTCCGAACAGGAATACAGATGAAAAAATAGCAGAGGATTACGCTCGTAACCTACCTGTCTATTGTGTTAGATAAAAAAAAGAAAAACCAATCAATCCAATTCCCCTCTTGCTCGACTCGCTTTTGTTTAATTTCGACACGACCCCATCTAGTTCGAGGCTCCGTACTCTGTAACGATTCTGAACTAACATAATCTAACTTGTTTGACATATCCTCTCGCTCCGTCGGCTCTCGAGACATTTTTTTTTATTAATTGTCTTCGTTTTTATTACGCAATATCAGGCTTAAATATTTATACTTATTTAATAACATGTGAACTTTATTAATGTTTCATAAAATTTACCTTGTAACTATCGTTTTCAAAAGAAACTTTTAAAGCTGGATTATTTTGTGTAGAATATTATCCAAAGGAAACTGAAGGTTTAAGGTTTCTGGCTTCATTACTCTAGTGAAATTGGTTTTCTTTATTTTACTCGGTGCGACGACAAAGTTTAGGTTTAGAAAGTTTGTTCAATTCAAAGTTGAATATTCCGAGGCCACCATGTATAAAGTATACATTTTAGAAATTTCGTCTTTTTAATATTAAATAAGCTTACCGGTGTGTAGGGAAAATTGGACAGTTTTTACAAGTTTCAATCTTCCGACATGTTATGGTTAACTATCAATATATAAAGTGGATTTAAATTTCCAACATACTATTAACCCTTATTCGATCGTATCGCTAGGGATGACAGGTTATAACCCGGGGCTGGCGGTCAACCGCTTTCATCAATTCTATTACGCTGTTCGACAGATTAAGGTGGACTCACGAGGCGCTGGCTTACAGCACTTTATTTTAAATTCAATGCATCCGGCGCAAATCCATGACTTTGATGTACCTATATATCGGACTTTTGAATGTTCTATCCGTACCAGCCTCTGTGATAAATACAACTTTAAATACCTTATACATGAGAATACTTCCCTTTTTTTGATTATTCTTACAATTCTTATTAATATTTGCCACGTATAAAATGTAATATTATTCCTTAAAAAGAGAAGTGATTTTCGTATAAAAATACAAATACATATTTTTCATTACGCGTTGTACCGTGCCATTTGATAAAAACCCCTAACAAGCTGCTATACATTTACAAGTTAACAAGGCGCTTACAATAAATTTCACCTCGTTGCCGGAGGACGTCCCCGTATAGATAAGAAAAATACTAGGAAACCGCTCGACGTGAAATATATTTTTAGATTTCGACGTCTAACCTACTCTGAAATTATCTAACAGTTTACCTACCTATCATTTTGCTTACACTTTAAACGTTAACGACGTTTTAGCGCCTCATCTCTATCTAAAATATTAGTATTTTCTCAAAGGATTAAATATTAGACAATTTTGAACAATGCAGAAATTAATACGACAAAAATAACAGAAAGGAACATTTTATATGTTGCTCTTTCGTTTAAACATAGCACGTAGAAACACCTTACATATTAAAAAAAACCAACATTATGACAGTTCATATACCTACTTCAGGTCAAAGTTTGTGACACATTTTATCCCGAAAATAAAATCTTTCCAAAGACATCGTTAAAAATATCCTCATAACCCACGTCGAAATAAGATTTAAATATTAATGGGCTTTACACAGGTTACGTAACTATTTTTCAATTAGCTTACATACGTTAAAGTTTATGTGTTCTCTTTGTCTTCTCTTTGAAAAATATGAGTATTTTTATTCTATTCGGAACAATATCTTCCATTGTGTGCAGCGAGGACGAAAGCGCCAAATTATTCACGTAAAGCGCGTTATTCTGAAGCTATTTCTTTATTACATCCATTCTGCTCGCTTTCTAACCTTATTTCACATGTTTTTATTGTTCTCTCGGCTTTACAGAGTATAAACAGAAATTCCCTTAACAGCACGGCTCGTTATATCTTAGTATTTATCTTTCGGAATAATTAACCATGATTAATTTTAATGAATTAGCTTAACCCCGAGCGTACTTATATTAATTGATATTTCTAAAAGAAGATTTGATAAATGATTTAAGGATGTTAGGAAAATTATTGCTTACTGTTTTGTAGCGGACGTAATGTTTCCTAGATTATATCATAATTAATTGTAATTTTGAAGCATGAATAACAATAATTCGTTACTAAGAACGAAAACTGATTTCACAAATCTCAAGAGGAAATACGATCAAACATTCCTCGTCTTTAGTTGAATACAAGGCCATAGCAATGAATAATGGCTGTCGCTTAATAACGGGAGCGTAATTGCGTTATCTAGGCTCCTAGTGGCCGACATACCCCTGCTATTCATAATCGTGAACTCATAATTGTCTACGGCAGATTTAGAAATGGGGGAAGCGTCGAAAACTGACTGCCACTCGAATGTTATTAATTCCAAACAAAAATAGGTTTTCATTTTTGATTTGATGTAACTATCAATGTAAAGATAACAAAAAAAAAAGTAAGAAAGAAAAAATGTTTGGTAAATACATGAAGTTATTTATAAAATAAAGTTATTTCGTAATAAAACAGACTTCAAAATTTAATGTTAAGTTGCGAGAATTGACGTACAATTTAGTTGTAGCCGAACTTCAAATGTAAATCACTGTTTATACATATGAAGATATTCCTTGTAAGCTGTTAAAGATCGCCTATACGAATTTATCTTTAAATCGGTATAAAAAGAGACATCTACATTTAAAGTTTGGTGAGAAAAAGAGAGGTTAAAACACTTCGAAGAACGCAATTGATCACGCTAATTCCCGAAGCTTTAGAGGAAAAAATGTTACCAATTTGTCACGTCATAACGAGCAGTGGATTCTGGGGGTGATGCCGTTAAGGATGTTTAGATATCGGAGATATAATCATCGACTTGACTTGAATTTTATAGTGAAATATGACGATATTTACACGGCCGCACATACTGAGGTTAAAAAAATATAATTATGATCGTTTTTGTGACCATAATATATTTTTTTATTCGTATAAAATTTTTTTACACTAATTTCCAGTTTAAAGCAACGTGCTTCTCCTGTTAATCGATTTACACTAAATTATCAGTTTCTCTCCCGTACCGAATTTCCTAAAAGCAAAATTTCCAACCTAACGGCGTTGAACCTAGTTAACAGTAGCTGCAGTACGAAACATGCTGTAACCTAGGGGGATAAGAATGATTTTCATTTTGCAGTCGACATTATGAGTGCGTGTACGGGAAGGTGAATGAAATATGAGGACACAAAGGAAGAATCTCATTCCGTTCGTGCCTGCAGCTAGGCTCTTAAAACGAGAACCATGTTACTCCTATTGAATGAAAGCACTGAACAAAAACACCGCGTAGGAAAAAATTCCTACAAAATAATAGTGAAACTGCAAAACGCGTACTTGTAAATTTTCAAAATTCTATTAATTAAAAAATATTTAAGTACTAGTTTGAACTATTAGCAGAACATATCTTAAGGGTTAGTCTAAAAATGGTGTGAGGTTTTCGGTTTATCCAGTTGTGTTTAAGCACACAATGTCGTATCACATCGTTTTACGAGCGTTCCGATAAAGAAATAAAAGGAAGTAGTGGTGAATCGTAAACGAAACACTAATCCCATTGCGTCCCAAAAATCCCGTACTGAAAGTGCTCGCCCAACGTTATACCGAAAATATTGTCCGTATTTTGATTTATGGACCTTAAAAGCGGCCCTTGTTCTACGCCTCCAGTTATTGTTTTTCCCCTTATGAAAATAGCGTACTTTCCTCGTTGCGGTCCACTGTTTTAAACGAAGTTTCCTCGTGATTTATTCGCAAGTTAAGTTTATGTTCCGGTAAGCTAAAAGATTTTTTGCGCTTGTTCATTCTGGTCGAGTTGTGGAGCGATTTGGGTGACCAAAGTTTAATAACATCGTGTAATTAAATAGATACACTTTCTTTTTTATTTTGTTCACGCAAATAAATCAATTTTCTACTATGAGATTTTGGAGAGTGAGATTTCATAGAGAATGGACAAGTTTTGCGAATCCCTTGTCAAGGTAGCTTAGTTCGACCTAATCTTGTGTATTCTGGCGCGACACGCATTACGCTGACGCGCGCAATCTCCCTGATAAGCAACGTAGGCTTTGTGTTGCCTACAATGTGTACAGCTAATTTAACAAACACGTTCCCAAATGTAGATACATTCATACTATTGATCTCCAACGTTTGTTTTGTAATGAAACTATTCCTATTTGTTTCGTACAATGATGTTTAACAGTAACAATAATATGCTGTGGTTTAATTAATTAATTAATTTGTAGTTCAGCTTGTATTTATCGTAGTCTACTTGTACATGCTCTAAAACATCGTAGCTACATTCTAATATTAGTTAAATATAGGTAAGTATTCTCATAAACCTACTGTTGTAGATCTATGGAAAATCACGGATTAATGATTGATATATACGAACGATGTTCAGTATTTTTCTTATCCCAGGGGAAGATACAAATTAACATGATCAATAGCGATCGGGAAATGTTACACACGTTGCGTGCTTCGATCCCCCATTCCTATGTCTTCATTGGAAAAATCTCGATGGAGAAGTTTTCTACCTCATCTCTGTCTGCGTTCATTAGTACGTAAATAATTAGGCCTACGATTTATCATGTATATTGCTATATTTATTGTAGACTAACATATTATTGATATGTATCTGTCTACAAGATTTATCTAGCTACAAAAATGTGAGAGTAACGTCTGAATGTGTAATTTATTGATACCATTTCTTATAAAAGATTTGAGTCTATGCTGATTATCTTGTTTTGACTAATTTTGTATATGTATCAATGTCACATATTCGTGTAATAAAAACGTATAAAATTGTTTTTATTTATTTTTTTTTTCTGTCCAGTTGTAATTTGTCCTCCGATACTTCTTCATTTATTTTTCCACAAATTGAGGATGTAAAATAACAATTCTGAAGTGGTGATTAAAATTCGCGTCATTTATAAATTAATTTTTGAAAGTGTCATTTATTTACTATGAAAATTCAGTTCCAATTTAAGATTTTAGTCTGATGTATGGGAACAAAGTTATTTTTGTATACAACCCTTACTAGCTAGCTGCAACCCACGAGTTCGTCTGCGCGTGAGCTAGATTTTTTCCTTTCTTTTTTAACTCTATTAATGCTTTTAGATGAATTGTGGCAAAACTATATAATAAATGGTCATATAAATACAAGTATCATTGTGATTTATAAGCAATATACAGTACAGTTTCATAATGTTTCGTTATTTTTTTGTGTTACAGAACAATTTTTCCACTCGCATTTTTTTAAATAACATTTAGTAAATCAGTAAAATGAAAAAAAAAAAAACAAACGGATATTAAGTCAAAAAAACTACTTGAGATTATCAAATATCACGATGTTTCGTATAAAATAAATTATGTCTCATTGTGAGAAAATAACTTGAACAAAATGTTCGCCAATCGGTTTCGGGTCAACCCATTATGGTTTCACAGAGGGAAAGTAATTGTGTCTTGTGTGGTTTTAGCCCGTGTGACCCTTAATGTGTCTGGCTTTTTCGCCTTTATTCTCATCTGCTTCTATTAGCCGACGTCCTACCAAGTTTACTTTTCCGTATGGCAATTTTAAACAAGCTACTCATTTTGTACTGTGGTTACTGTACAGACGATCAGAGTTTTTATGTCGTATTATTTTAACTTCTTTTTTAACGAAATTTTTAAAGCATTTTAACGAAAAATATAACAAATAAATGGGTTTTGTTTGACACATAAAAAAACATATTACTAACTAACGTTTAGTTGCGGTCACCTCTATACGAACATTTCAACCGATCAGAGTCGATGCTATTTACATTGGTATCGCATACAATTTTGTTTGGTCTTCTGATATCTACTGCCGCCCTGACGATGGATTGAAGTTTTGATTATATGGTTGAAAATTAATATACCACAAAAAAAATTACTCTCATACATCAAGCTATCAATCTGACGTCATTCTCACATCAATCATTGATTGGTCTTTCAATAAGCGTGTATCAGAGTTCTAAAATGAAGTTTGTAGACAGACGTATCCCTTATAGTGTAGTATTATAGTGGGGCGTAATTTGGGGGACGGCACAGCGTGATACGACCGTCGTAATTACGCAGCGTATAGCAAACAACGAGTTTTACTGTTATCCCTTACGACGCGCCTGCAGTGAAAATGATCCCTTATTGTTACCCACAAATCCTTAACATCTTTGAGATTCCGAGTGACTAAGCAGTATGTGTAACGTAAATTTATTAAACAAAATCAAATAGATGAGCAAAGGCCCTTACAATTTATGTACTTACATAATATGTTTTGTATAGGAGTAAAAAAGAAGAATAAGCTGACGAATTTATCTGAACTAGGTAACCTCAAATGTACTAATCGATCTAATCTTTTTTTTTTGTTTTTAATAGTACGTATATTGATGCAAATTTAGAGGACTTTGTACGGGTCTGTCGGCTTATAGTAGTCATCACCATAAACATTTTTATTGTCATGTTACACAAAAGTCACAGCTCTAAACGATATATTTTGATGAATAAGTCCCTCGTGCTCGCAGGCCATAAACGTCAACCAATTTGGCAAGTAAGAAAAACGGGGGTGAAGCCACGAGTACAGTTAGTACACGTATTTAATAGCTAACCTCTTTACCGTTTATATAAAGTCTTTTATTAAACGTAATATAAAGCAACGATTATAACAGCAACTCCGCAATTTTACTACATAAAGACCATATAATTCTTAATAGCTAATGCCGGTATAAATGGACTAATGTTTTAAACTTCTGTTGCGTGTCGTTCGATAGCTATAAAGCAATTTGGGCGTGTTCTAGCGATGTTTGTGCCCCGTCGCTAGGTGACATGCCGTCAGGTGGTTCGTATCCCATGCCATATCGATTTTGTTTTATTACGTCACCTTTTCCACTATCACTAGCTAAATTATAAGCTAAAGTATCGTTTGATGTACGATAATTATGTACCGTGTATGAAGATAAATGATAGCGTTCTCAGTCGTACTGCGGTTGAATTCAATATTTCAAACACACTGATATATACTTACCTACGTAGATAAATGTGGACTTACATAATATAATGACTAGAGGCCTGTCCGTGGTCTATAGAATTGACCATGAAACCTTTTTAGTTAAGTAATTAATTTTAATTTTTATTATTTTAATCTGACACAACAATATGACTGATGGTATTATTACAAAGGCATTCATGCGTCGATATATGAGAAAGTTGTATTTTAAGTAATTTAACATAGTTACTGCGAATAATATTAAAAAAATATTACCTACGTGAATCCTTCTCCAAATAAGTTTCAACTATGTATGCCAAATTTCATGCTCCTCCGTTCGCCGAATTTTCGTGAAAATGTATAAAAAGTTTTCGTTTCACGTATTAATATGTAGATTACGTAACAATAATATGATGTTACACTTAAAGGCTTCATTAAATTGTACTTTTCAATTAGTTCCTGAGAGTAGCGAGTTCAATACAAATACACACAAACTCTAGCTGAATTAACTCAGGAAACAACACATGCGGATCTCAACTAAAATTACTCGTTTAAATCACGACAAGTGCCACTGAGCTTAGATGTGCCAGACTTAGCGATTCATCTTGAGAAAGAAGATCTTCGTCCAATATTACGACATTAATGAGCGTGTTATACACGTAATTTATACCACTTAGGTGAAGTTGTAATTATTATTAGCTTAGTAGGAACAACCGTATTAGCAGTTAAATAGAAGATTGTACTGACAGCTGCTATTTAATCAATTGTTCTTATTTCTCCCCTAACAGTGAGTTAAAAGATCTAAACAATACATCCAGTTGAACTAGATCATTAGTTCCCCTTAGTACAGTTCCAGACAAAAAGAGTGTACATTCCGCTGTTACCTACAGGCATATAAAATAAATTTTAAAGTAAATTTCTTGATTTTAATTTTTTTTTTCTTTTTATTTAAAATGGTTTTTGTATAAGCTGATCTTTATAATTAGGTTACTCCAATATACGTAGGAATAATTCTTTAGAAATAAATAATACGACCATACTAACCAACTACTGTATGATATATTGTAATTTATTCTTTAATCATGATGTTGTTTAATGTAAAAGTATAAAAGATATAAAATATTTATTTTTCAATTTGCATCGTGGATCTTAATCATTTAAATAATAAAATAATTTCACGTCAACAAATATTTTATTACTTTGTACCAAAAAAATAAACTCAATTTTTTCGTGTATTTTTTACGTTACAAGAGGTAATTCTGAGGGAGCAATATTTTAACCTATTTTAAGTCAGGGGCATTCGTTGTATGTCGACGGTTTGTCTTAGCGGGCCTTTAAGGGTCGGAAAATAACCTTCGGGTATTCCGTAACGAGTGTTACGAATACGGCACCCTCATTTTTCAAACTTGTCGGCTTTCGAGAAATGAAGCTAACATGGGAGAAAGTAAATTTTTCCGCTAAAACTTATTTGGACTTATTTTTATATAGTCAACACGAATTAATGTTCTAAAAGACATTAATACCTAATACAGAAAAAATTAAAACCTTATAAATAAACTTTTATCATTGACATACATTTTTCGAAACAATTTGAACTGTTTTTCGATAAGAGAGTAGGTACTTATATCTGATTTACCAAGATTTGCTAAACATATACATAATCTCTACATACACGTATAATACCTTGGTAACGTATTACGATTCGGTGATACAGAGAAAATCCTATAAGTCCAAACAGTATTTATTTATGTTCTCGTTCAATTCGACAGTCATCGTTCATGTAATGCCGGATTAAGGGCCTCTTATTCATCGGCGGTAAGGAGAAAACACGAATACCACTCATACAACAAAAGAAATACCTACGCAGCTGGCGAAGGAATTTGGCGTCATAGCACTTTTTCTGTACTTATTTATTACATAAGAATGATTCTTAACTTTGTTGTATTTGTGTATGAGGCATTTTATATTTTACTTATATATTTTAGATAATTTTAATCATATATTCACATATTTAAAAAAATAATATGATATTTTAGTCGTGTAATTTCTTAAACTTCAGTATTGCTTTGAAATAAAACTCTTTTTAAGTAAACTAATTTGCGGTAATGGAACCTTTAATATAACTGAGCAAGTATTCATAAGAGCAACATTGAAGCTAACATTACATTCAAAGACATACAAAATAGTTGTAACATGGTTTTAATGTACTTAGCATTCTTAACTTTGTCACTTTAACTGTATAGAATTATACAATGTTAAGTAGTTTTTGGTTGCAGAGGTTGAAAGTTTTTAAGATAAAGGATAACTATTAAATTACTGCATTAAGAATGTAAAACACCAAAATAATGGTATTATTGTGTACATATTTCCAATAATTTTGGTCGTCTGTTTATCTAATAAAAATAATTTTTCGCCGAATTTGTTCGTATAAAGAAACATTTTTCGAGCTGTATTTTACGTGAATACAAATGATATCTGAATATTTATACCTATAGAATTTAATATACTATATTATATTTGTATAATGATACATTAATTTGGCTTCAGTTGTACATTACGAAGTATTTCGGAGAGCTCTTTGTTTTGTAGGGCATTGTTGCTCGCCCTCCGATCCGTTAGAAGTTGGAGGCAATCCGGGCGATTTAGGCAAGTTCCCTGAAATCGGACAAGTTATATCGTATTCCTGGCGGCTTTTCACTTCAACTTGGCTATTGCGTGATGCTGAATCGACCTCAACTTTGTTGTTTATCAGTCAAAAACTTTCATTATGAGCCCGAAATCAAAATGCCTCGCTCAAGTCAATCGGGAAACTTTGTAAAGGAAAACTTTATATATTATAACTCAACGATCTGCCCACAATTGTGCGTCTTCGGTGAAAGCCCCTGACCCTATGTCTAAGGGAAAAGTTATTTTCAATTTACTTCTATAGCGACAAAACCTAAACCATAAAATATTTTACGTATAAATATATATTACCTACCTACGTAACACGTTTTAGTCAGATTTTATTACAAAATGAATTTCGCTAACAGTTAGATAACTGTCATCGCCACGGATATCGATCAATGCAATGTTTAGAATAGATTGTAATTGAACCAAATAAACAATAAACCGCCATTAGCATAACCGTATTGACCGTGCACCTAATCAGCTTCGAACACGTGTAATCATGTTTTAATCAAAATTCATTAGTAAAGTACAAACGATGGCTATGTTACAACATAACCGATATTGTGTCACGTTCCGATAGATTAACGATGAGGTATTTTCTGAAGCCCAACATGCTACAAAGCCTGATAATAAATAAACCAGCGTCGCCCACTAAATTATTTTAGCCCATTAACGCGACAGGCCCGACACAAATTAATCACTGGAATGACACTAAAGGCGTTTAACACTTTCCTGCAGAGTAAACTGCCGCAAACTCCCCACCAGGACGCTAAAGTAATTATTGCTATACAATAAGGTCGAGACTCGAGACTGTTTAGTCACTCTTTATAAATGGATCTACATTGTCACAAAGTTGCTTTAAAAATTTTATCGTCCTTGGCCGTAGTTTGTAATTGTTTCGACGTAGTTGACTGCGTTGTAGCTTAATGCGTACTAACTTTGATATTTTCATTAATATGACAAAACTTTTAAATAATCTCTTTTTGATGTGAATAACGTTAATATTGATATTAATATTATCTTATGAAAAGGAAATCCTTATTAAAATTGAAAAAGAGTTTGTACACTATCTACAAACCTGACGAGTATCCAGACCTGCAGATATTCAAATAGATTGTCTTCGTCTGTTGCATCTATAACATTATTTAAGTTTTAACATTATTTGTAATATTTCCCTTTCATCTTTATAGCTGTATAAAAGCGGACCATAATTTTTAATAAGACGCTAAGAGTTAAAGTCGGAGACAAATCACCGGCGCGTTATGGTTTGAGGCGTCATCTGTCACCATCGTAACTGTCAAACTGGCCCGGCGGAATCTATCACGCGCGAACTAATATCGAAGTTGGGACAAGTCGTTTGAGTTCACCGATCAATAGGTCGACATGAGGCGAAGTTTTTGGGTGCAACTCAGGAACAGCACGCTCCTTTTATTGGATGTTTCCTTGGAAGTTCACTTTGTCGTCTTTTCGGAAGTGGGGACGCGACGATACGAAAATATTGCTTTCGCGTGTACTTGCTTTTACATTAATGAAATATTTTCAAATACGTGTTTGTGTGTACTTTAATATTGACGATGTTCATTTTAAAGCTATAAAAGTTTATATGAATTAAGTTTCAATTATTTATGAATTGTATTTTTATAATAGAAATACAATATCTTGAATAATTCTAGTTATAAAGTTTTCATAGAATTGTATGGATTGTAATAAAATAGTACAAACCTAAATATAAAACTAAAAATACAATAGCGCAACATGAAATAACAATGTGAATAGTTAAAACATTTCGACTGTTCCTTCAATATTTAAAAACTCGAATGCTAATGAAAACATATAGTGAAATTTACAATTTCACGAAAAGCTGAAACAATATGATCCAATAACAGAATGGAGCAATAAGAAAGAACAGAGGGGGAGAATATATATTTATTTATATTTTTATACCCTGCGGCGACTCGACAAAGCTCTCGAGTAAAGGTCTAGTGAATCTCGGGTTTCGTCGATGTTTACAGAAGGATATCCCGGGACAAACGAGTCCGGGGTTGACGATCCCGGGATCCCGGGATCACGGTCGCGTTTAGGGACAACAATGGCGAAGGATCCCACCCCGATATCGCGATATACATTATCTTTGTTGACACCACATCATGTAGGTCGTTTTTGTTGCCAATTTTCTCATTGTACTAGCGAAATAACTCTAGACGCAATTTTTTATCAGCTTTGTGTTCGTAGTGGAATGGAGTGAAAGAAACAATAATAAAAGTAAACGTAAACTTCTTTTGTAAATTTATGCTCCGTTTCGTTATCTCGATCGTTTAATTTTATTGAAGTTTGTTCGTTTTTATTCTGAGCTTGTGTGGTCGGTAAATTGCTTCTTGAAAGGTTTATAATGATTCTTTGGATAAGTTTTTACCCTCATTGTTAAGATTTAGTTTTTTTTTTATGTAATGTTTGAAAAGTAATTGAGTAACCATTGTCATGCCTATCCTATGCCTAAATTTTTACCTAACCTAATTAAACTAACTAATTTTTACCTAAGATGTGTAGGCAAAGAAAAAAATATAATTATTATTAACATTATTATGTCAAAGTTCATTAAAAATATTTAAAATGTTCATGAATGAAACGTTTATGTTATAAATATGAAAAATATTTTAAATGCTGCGTCAAGTCACCCGTGTGAAAAACAAAATTATGTTTAAGTAATTATCATTCTCTTTTATTTTAAAACCATATATATTTTATACTACGTACAATTATCGGTATTAATAAATATCTTTAAATTTAATTTAAACTACGGCGTAGCTCAAAGTTACAAGAAGAAAACGAGGCCACTACGCCA
The DNA here is from genome assembly GCA_018235645.1 of Junonia grisea. Lineage (NCBI taxonomy): Eukaryota > Metazoa > Arthropoda > Insecta > Lepidoptera > Nymphalidae > Junonia > Junonia grisea. Next base: position 1,528 of record DVXP01001445.1, on the reverse strand, counting down.
CTAAATAGGCAACAAAAATCCATCATCATTATCATGAAAATCATTTACAAATGAATACTCCTCAAGCGTATATTAATAATACGTGTCATTTCTTCACATCTTGCCGCGTCTCCTTAGCTCGACACATCCTAGCCCGTAGACAATTAAGGCACTTGACCCCGATTGTACAAGACCTAATATGCGGTGGGTCAATGAAGTGTAGGTCAAAAGGCCCCCGATATACTTATAGCTTATGAGGCGCTCACACGTGCGGAATATTCACTTCTAGTGCTTTTGAAAATTTCGCACTATCAGGGGAAACTGTCGGCACTGTGACAAAGTTTAGCACGATAAATGTGATAATATTTTTCCCAGTTCTCTGTCTTGTGTATGATATATTTTTGTTAGGCATGTATTTAAAGCAGTTGTTTTAAATTTACTTTTAGTCAGTAAAACAAATACGAAACGTAAGTTTATTAAATACTTCGGTAGTATTAACTGGTCACTAAAAAATCTATAAATGGGTAGAAAATATATTTATTGTAACATGTAACAAAATAAATATTGTGGCAGTAAAAGTAATTATTAGGCAGTTTTAAGTGGGCAGTTTTTACGGCAGGCGGAGACAACTCCCCCTCCGCGTCTTCGAATTTATAAAAACACTCTAGGACTGTCACAGACAAGTATCAGGTGAAGTCCAAGAATGGGTTAACAAAATCTGTTCAAATTAATTTTAGATTAATAATGAATTTTACCGCCTGCTTAATTAATTTACTGCTACTTTGATTTTAAATACTGACCAACCTACATTATTTACTTCTTTAACATACCTGTTTTATCACCCAATTAATTAAAAAACTGACCAAGTAGAACTGCCCATTCATTATTATATTCATTCAACTATATATAAAACTGCCCATTCATTATTTCAACTGGCCAAGTAAAACTGACCAATTATTTTTAAAACATTCGAATAAATTTGTTACCTTTTGTTATTATATTATACATACATAATATAATAACAAAAGGTAACAAATTTATGTATTTACACAATATGTTTTTTAATAATTTGAATTTTTGTGTAAATTTTACTGATAATCCTATGTTATGAGTATCTACCTGTATCATAATATCTCTGATACAACTTGTGAAGAAAATTTTGATGCAATTAATCCATATGCGCAGATGAAAGTTATTTACCAATAATGTAAATAAATTTAATATAGTGAGAAAGTGTCTATAAATGAAAGTTTAACGAGGTATTTATTTTGTTCCAGGTAATGCATTTTCGAACGTTAAAAGAGCTATGAGTCCCTAAGGAAAGTATGTTACGAAACTTCTTTGGATCTATTTTATAGGGTTGGCAGAAATTTATTTATAAAACTTGCAAGATTTTCGTACATTCGCGATCGGTTTTTCATATCACACGCTTGTATGTATGTATTATAAGTAGAGACCGGATTATATGCAAAATAAAATGGTCATTATATGCATGGAGATATGCACGAAAAATACCCAAAATATGCACCAACAATGGCGAAATATGCAA
>DVXP01001444.1:0-15028 GCA_018235645.1 Junonia grisea | reverse complement strand
TTCCTGATAAGCCTTTCGATATGCTTATTAGAACAGTTCCAGTAACAGCACAGATAATTGCACCAACTTGCAAGAGGGCATGCGCAAATCTTCTATGTCTTAATCTCATTGGGGCGGACCACCCATTAACATAATTCAGACTTAATATGGCTTCAGCAGAAAAGAAATGGTACTGTGAACAAGAATAAATTACAAGTTTATAAAGCAGCTATTTAATGCACAATAGCCTTGTATATGTTTTATTCCACATTCATTACATTGCAACAAAATTTGTAAAAATATCTTCTATAATAATTGCTCGTTTTGTTAAAGGGACCGACCGATCCATAGGTTTTTCAAAATATAATGTATTAAAAGTTCATTATAATTTATGAGAAACTTTAAGATAGGTATATAAGTGAATATTCCATTTGAAATCAGCACAATTATATTGAAGTCAAAAATGTAACGTAAGCATTCTGAAGAGTAGTCAATACCAAAAAAAATCTAAATAGAACTCGATAATACAATCTCAAGACTTACGGCTGCCGAACACAAGAATGCGTGAAAATCGTTTGTACTAAGAGAATACATAAAGATAGTCATGATTGTAGCTCCTATCAAGATATGTGCGATCCCTACACCGATGGCACACCACACCGTCTGGCAATATTGACCCCTTGGTTCAATAATAAGAATACGCAAAGTCCGAAAGCCTGCACCTCGCGACTTTCTATCGTCACTCTGATTACTTTCTTTAATTGGCATAATAAATTCAAAATAAATATCATGCAAAACATTATTTAATATATTAAACAATTGGAATCAATAAACATCTCATATAAAAAGTGTAATTATAATCTCTTTGCGTGACATACGTAATGAGACTTCATATTGACAGTTTTTCAATCACAATTGTTTTTCTAAAATGTCATAATGCTAGGTGCACACGCACCGACTTTGGTCGCCAGCGATTCAATGGCTTTGTTCACATAATAGCGATCAATCACTATTCGTTTCGAAGTAAACGAGTGTTAGTTGTTGATAGTTGTTAATATTTTCCATAGACATTGATATTGATCGCCGTAAAAAGTTACATACTGACTTTAAAGCAAGTAGTCCTCGACTAGAGTCGCTGCTGTAAGAACCCAGCACAATTTTGTAAAATATTGTTTAATATCGTTATCAACGTGTAGGTGCACCCCGAATGTATTTGCAGTGCGCATAAGTTAATATTTTCCTATAATGTATGCGCGTGTTTCCATCCTTACCTTATACGTACTAAAAATATTCCGAGGATAATAACCCAATCAAAGTTTTAAACCAAACATTATACTCTTATAATTTTTGAATCACCCCAATCAATTTACATAAGTTGGAATACTTGAGACGAAACTAAAAACATTTTAAAGGGACAACTGAATATATTTCTTTATCTCCCCTTTTTCTTGTTTTACATGTTACAGCTACTATAAACATTGTGGACAGAATTTACAAAATACGCATATCGTTTAAATTACACTAGCAATTGCCTGCACCACACATTTTAATACAAACGTATTTACAAATTTTTCCCCCTCTTAGACTTAGAATTTCCTAAAATGCCTTCTTAGCGGATCTCTACGCAGTAAGAGCAAAAAATCTCATGTCTTTAAGTATTGTTACTACTATATTCAAAGCAAATCTCTTTCATACTTTATTATCAATGTATTAAACAACAAAGCTTTCGTATGATTTTGTGATCTTTGTCACGTATCTTTTATCACTGATAATATTTCTCACGTATCCCGATAAGTAGTAGCTGTAATTACTATGAGTACGATATTGCAAAATACTTGAGCATTAAGTGGTTATTTCTGTAGACACTTTCATCGTGAAAAGTTTTCAGATAAATCATTCTGTTATATATGAAATTTTATATTTAAATAGTACCAACAGGTTTCGGTTCTACAATTTTGTGTTTATTTTATACATGATATTAAATATTTATGTATAATTTATTCATTATCACCGCATTACACAATAACATGACATTCTTAGAATTCCTGATACTGTCTTTCCACTAACCATAGCTGCGAAGAATTTCATAATTGCGAACACGTTATCAATAATTAAATGTTATAGTAAATTTAATCTAAGATTACTGAACATGTATTCACGTATGTAAAAGGAAATGCATATACACCACGAAACTCACCTCACGCGTATAAAAAATTAATAACTACAAAATCTGTTTTAATGGTTTGTATAAAATTACAATAGTATAGAAAACACAGAATATTATCGTATAGTAATACATATCGTACAATGGAAGCCATTTTATGAAAGGGATTTTGATAATTCCACAGATGAAACATATGGAGGATAATAAAACTGCTAAAATGCCAAACATTTGATGAAAGTAATATACGAAGCGACGGAAAGCACCGAACTCTTCGGGAGAAGTCGTTTTGCCTCGAAAATCGTAAATATACAATCCAGTCACTGCACATAAAATTGCTAGAACAGTTGCAGCTATACCTGAAAATAAACAGTCATGTATTTAGGAAACAAAATAATGTCATTCTAAAGTTACATCTGCACACAATGTACCTACTGTATGTATGTATGTACGTATACATTACATTCATTGGTAGCCTTGGCATTAAGAATATTTCCAATTTTATTATAAAAAACTATATTATCAAAAGTAACTAATATATTTTCAAGAAGTAATCGTTTATACCTAAACAAGAATGTAGAGTAAAGTAACAAGAAAATCCAGAGAAAAATGATATTACAATTCCAGTAATGGCACATGCTAAACCGACGCTTTGTAAGAAAAGGTGTTCGAATCTGCGATCTCCCACTTTCATTGGTGCTGATGAACCATTTAAATTATTAAGACTCAAAACTCCTGAAGGTATAATAACTTGAAGCTGAAAAAAAACATTTACGAAAGACTGATTGAAACACTGAGGTGGCACCTTAGTTAATTAAATTACAAATAAGTCTTATGTTACTACTTTTATCTATATGATACCAATATATCATTTGTAATTATATGACATATTGGATCTTACCCCAGCAGTGCATAAAAATATATGCAAAGCTATAAAGCAAGCACTTTTCTTGTAGCTCATCGAATAAAACATCACTATTAATGCTGTCGTGGCCATCATCATTTGGGCCAGAACTATAGCAGCCGCATAACACTTTTTACATACATAGGCGCTTTTGGGCTGATCAACTAAAATAATTTTCACGGGACCAACAAATTCTAGTGTATTGTCTCCTGCTTTTTCATGTTTCACGCATTCTAAGTTACATCCACGATCAGCCATTTTAAACAAGCTTTAGAAAACAATATTCATTGCACGTATTGTAATTTTATGATAAGGTGTTGTCACTTCTTTGTCATGGCTAGATTTGGTGTGTATTTGGTTGATATGACAGATACGCTATGTCAAACTTGTATGTCAGCATAGAGGAATTAAAGTATAAAGCATGGACCTCACAGGCAACATCTTAGAACAAAAAAAAACAAGAATTCTTTTTAATTTAACACTGAAGCATAACGCTATACCTACCTACATATTATTAGATATAATAAACTTATATTATAAATATAAAAGTGATAGTGAGTACCTAGGCACAAACATTTTTTTTAGTTCTTCCTCAATATTTTATCATAACCAAATGACATTAACATATGGGGGCCTAGCCAAAATGTTTCTCGATCACGAAAATCGGTTGTCGAAAATTCAAAATGTATGGATTGTCCCAAATGTCCGTAAAAATTACTATCGTTTGTAGAGAAATAATTTGCGCATGTTTATTATATAAAGTTCACTGCCAAGGGTACGATAGTTTACTGTATATATGTAACGTAAGCCCCTAATTCGCTTACAGAGGCGTAAAAAAGAGGATTTAAAGCCTAACCGTCGTCATCCTTTCTCGATAAACATACGGAACGGCAATATTTTAACAATATAATTTTTATTTCTTGTTTTATATTAACGGTTTTTTTTATTATTTTATAAAGGGTATTCATGCTACCGCTATAAATTTTATTATAAATTTGTTTTCTAATTACATTGAATGTTTAGTAATGTCAAAGTATATGTGTTGTAATAATTTAACATAATTCTTAAGACAAAATATATGGTATAAGAAATTTAAAATACATATAAATGTAACTCTCTTACTTCGCTTGCTCGATCATTATTTTGCGTGAAACAACCGTAATTAGTCTGTAACTAAAATGTAATGAGATTCGTATAAAATTAACTAAGTTCTCAAACAAAAATAAGTTCTCTACAATGACCGCGAGTCTGTTTTTATTGTTCATTCTGGAATGAAACCGTAATCCCTGACAAAATTACATTTCCTCAGAGATCCAGCCTTCTTCCAAAATACCCCGCAATCATTACCTTTTATTACACTGAGGCTACAAGCTTTTGCTTTTTTCATACAAATATAATAAATTGAACAAGTAATGGTCGATGTTATCAAACTTAACCTTGTAATGATGCCATTTAGATACTCAACATTAAATTTGTAATATAAAAAAAAGTTTATTATAATAACAGCATATTAATATAATGTCTCCATTTGAAAATATTTTACTACGATATCCCTGTTCATCACAGCAAAACGGCGAGACATAAGAAACAAGCGACGCCTATAAACAATCAAAAATATAGCGCATATAAAACCGCTTTTAAATTATTACTATCTCGAAGGAATCAATTTGAAAAACAGTACCATAAAGTACTAACCGAAGAAATTAATTCGATTGGCAAAGCAATTACGAGCAGTCACGACGCCTAGTGATTCATGACGTTTATTACTATATAAATCATCGAGGGAAGACGTGTGAATTTACATAGCGAGCTAAGTCGATGGACTTGTAAATTGAATTTTTTTTTCAATTATTTTATTTTAAAGTATATTTTGCCTATAAATACAAAATGTAATCGCCATTACTTTCACACATTTACTTACATCATAGGAAATTATGAAACAATCGTGAAGCAAACAGAACAAAAAAATCGTATATCAAAAAAATGACATTTCTCGCTTACATGCGTCTCTCAAATGTAGACAAAACATGATACAGTCAGAAAAAAATAACAAAAGATCCAATAAGTACGTGACATATCACAAAAGCAGACAAAATACTCGCGAGTCTCATCTAAAGGGGTGCATATTTATGAAATTCCGAAACGAAAGTTTGGAAAAATTTAGCACATGTAGCTAGCACGTAATGTAAAATATGGGCTCTGGTCCCTCCTACAATAGACGAAACGCTTAAAAGCATTGTCTTGTATTTCTGCCGAAATGAGATGTTCGGAACAGCTCTTTGAAAATTTCTTGTTGCGCTACTGTTTAGTGCCTCTTGAAGAGAGCGTACCAAGTCGCGTATATGTACGGACTTTTCACTTTAAAGCGGTCGGAATATAAATAATTGATGCTTCAATTTTCTTTTAAGTAAAGTTACTTCTATTGAGACAAAGTGGATTAAACTATGTTTGGAAAAAATAAGAAACAATGTATGATCTATTTTACATGGTATAAAACGACCTCGTGCTAAAAGAAACTTTTTTTTAATTTCTTCAAATAAATTTATTTTAATTCACATGTAGAACCATATAAAATCCATACACATATAGGTAAACACTAGCTACACATATAAATTAAAAATTGTGCAACATTTTGTTGATATTCTAAACTACTAAATGAAATCTCACTAAAAATATCATAATGTAATAAAATATTTAATGATAATTATATTCGTTACAATTTAAAGATGTGCTTGTCAATAAAATTTTAATAGCAGGTAAAAATGTTTAAAAATCAAGTTTAAAACGCTTTTCTGATCGACTCAATGGAAATGAAAAGGGCAGTGTACAATTAATATTTACTGCTAGTTTATAATATCGATATAATTTTAACATGTTACAGACAGAGCCATTGAAAGTAGCTAAATAAATCGTAATCAAGGATAATACCAAAAACCTAAAAAGCCAAAAAAACTCACAATTTTTCATCTTTTATTCCACAAAAGAAAGTAAAAGCATTCCACCAAACAAACGCGTGCGGCAAAAATATTAACAAACAAAGTCCACAACGGACAGTACATCTCTCCGCTCTATTTCGATACTCGTTTAATACGGGTCAACCATGATCGATCAACCAGAACGATGTAACACTACCCTAACTTCACGATTGCCGCCATAAATCGCCTGCAGTGTTTCAACAATAATTGCAACTATAAACTTCACGGTTGACATGCAAAAAGTAATAAAAATCTTTCGTAGCAGCTTTAGCACCAACGTGTACCGAACTGGATAAAATCTACATTACGGCCTACCGTCATTACAATGTCGGCTTCTGACACGTTTTTATTAGGCTTTTCGCATAGTACTAGTCATTTCATATAAAAGGTACAAAGAAATAATTATACTAATAAAATTTACATATTTTCTACTCATCGAATAATTTTTTGATATTATATTAATATATAACAATTTTCCTTTCTTAGAAGAATATTAGAGCAGTATTACGTAATGTATTCCAAACGAATATTTAGATATTCATCTAGGATCCACACAACATAATAGTATACAATTATACTTTACCGTATCCATGTGAAATTGAATCTGAATTGTATACACCGTACTGCAGCAACGGTAGATTGAAATTCTTTAAAATATTTATGGTTCGCCAACATGCTACCAAACGTTCTCTTCAATTTATGCCTTACTCTGCACCATTCTATATTGCACGATACACGCAGCCTAAATTACTGGCAGCAACACCAGGAAGGAACATAACTCACACTCCATCGTTATTAAAGCCCCTATTCGCTTTCAATTTACAAACATTTTTGTCTCATTTTCCAAAGGGGTTTTGTTTCATTTAGTCTATATGAAATGTAGGTCCTGGCCCATTGTTGCCGCATGGCATTGTGATATTCAGTAACAGTCGACGAGCTATTTTCATTCACTATTATGCGCTTTTATTATTCTCATTGTGGGTGACACTTACATATAGTCTTATTAACGCTCTAATGCATCAGAATAGGGACGGGACGGTGAACACGCTGCCGCTACGCTGTGAATTGTATATGGGAGGCTTTACGCACTAATATACAAATAGGTAGCCACGCTAGCAAAGTACTTGTTTTATTATTAAAATTATTAATATTATATGTTCGAGTTTGGGAAATTTTAATATCTATTTCATCATTTATGGCAGTTAAAGATTAAGCTACAATTTAATAGTGCTTTTTAAGCAATTACAAGATTTCATACCAAACACCAATTACCTTTAAAACATAAACAAAAGTTAAAACATAGTTCCTAATTAAATATACAAATAACGCATTACCCATTTTTCCTTAATGCATAATAATTATTAGGTACCATTCATAAATGACTACCAAAATACATCTTCTATTAAAGATGCTAACAGCATTATTAAACGCTACTGAAATGTGAGATTAAGCAACCAATAATTCTCGGACTGCAAAACGGAATCGCATCTCGTTTCGATTATTGCTTCAGCGTTTTCATCGGCTGCCAAAACTGCATTTACAATTACATCGAATGCCAAAAACTTCTTCCAAGTTATAATTTCGGCGTATTTATCGTTTTTATGAGGAAAAAAAGTTGGTAAAATTGGACGGGATGGATAGAAATCGTAGGAAAATTTTTCCGCTTATTATTTTTAACAGTTATTTCCCCCTGACCCATCGCGTCGTTAGCGGGGCGACCCCCAGGTGCCGCCCTTCATTAATCTTATTCCCCGCGCGCGGAACTCGAAGAATCTTAATTTCAAGTTTCGACGCTCCTCTTTATTAGAACTATGCGAAAAGAATCTTCCAGTATTCATTAAAATGGAATATCGGAATTGATCTTCAATTTTATGTATTGTTTGAAACCTTGTTAAAAACCGCTTCATTTTCATCTCAATTTTCGATTTTAATAGGGAGTTTTTCCTCTTATTTGATTTATATATTTTAATATCTAAAACCACTACAATTTTTTTTTTTTCATAACATGTGTTCTTCCAAAACGGAACGTTTAGTTAAGTCGCTTTCTGTGCAATTTCTTTTTCAACAGTTTACTACCACGTGTGTAGCTATAATTATATATTTGAATTCCCTCATTTGACTTTTAACCTTTGTAAACTTCACAAAAAATAATGACATTAAAAATAATAAACTACCAGTCTAATTAAAATATCTTTCATTATAGTTGCAATATACCTAATATTGCACGTTGGCTACAAACTGAAAATTTTAATCCTTTACCATTTAAGGTTCATAAAATATCGCTTATAAATGACGGGGTAGTGGATAAGTAACAAGATCCCGTTAGCACCCTTCGTAAAAGAACCCTGAAAATTAGTAAAACATATTTAATAATGTAGTCAAATATTTCAATAATTAACCTCCTGTACCCTGATTTAGAATGAAAAAAGAAATGACGTAGCACTAGGTATTTGCTTATGTCCTTCAAAAAACATATTACAGACACATTTGCATTTGATTTGACGTAGCTACAGAATTAAGGCTCTATCAAGCTTAAAAATAATATGCGGGCGAAACCGCGAACAGCAGCCAGTATAAGATAAAATCTTTACTACAATATATAGTTTAATGGAGTTTCAACTATAAGCAACAAGCGTGCTGCAAGTTATATATAACTTGAACAAAGAAGATTAAAGTAGCTAAGCTGCACAAGATTAATTCAGTCTAACGCTTCTGAAACTATAACGAGACCCTGACCGGAAGCGTATAAGAATTTTATATAACACTACTGAAATATAAAGCATCATATTTCTGAAAGATTAAAGAAGATAATATTCTACTAAAAAGTGTGAAGAATAGATGCTTAACAATTTAATACACATTTTTCTAATTACTCATGTACAAAAAATGTATATTCCAGTGGAAAGAGGTAAAGAATTCATCTATGCGACTAATAAAAGTTTGACTTCTATTGAATTTTCAAAAAATATATATTAAACCTTATTTTAATGATAAAGGCCTTTCACGAAAACTAACCAAATTCCCTCACCCATGTCAAATTTCATCAGGAAATACTTAAGTGTTTCTGAGAGGAACTTAAGTCGATGCGAGTAAACCCTGGGTTCTTAATGAAGTTTCGAAGTTTCTCGTTATTGTTACGAAATTTACAACTATATACGTCTTCAGCCAATGATAACTTGGAGAAATTTAAGCTCAAATTATTATTGAGTAGATTGATCAATAGTTAAATAAAGTATTCGAAACATTTCAGCTACTTTACTTTAAGGTTATTTTCGTATAGCGTTAACATTATTTTTTATCTTGCAGCATTAATGTACAACCGCAGTTTAGTTGAGTATTTTGAATAAAAAAAGTATCGTTATAGTATTTTTGTTTGCCTTAGATAAATAAACAAATAAACAAAAATATTTGAAGTATGAAATATTTTTTTCCATACTTACTACATATTTATTATGCGTTGCTATTCTTGTCCTGAAAGATTCAGCCATTTCATTAACATTAGCTTGAATATATATAGATACAATGTTGCTTTGGTTACAAAAGGTAAACAAATACTAATGTCTATTTATATAGGTGTACTGCATAATTAAATATTTTTATGAGTAGGTATATCTAAAAATAGAATATTATACTTTTCTATTCCCCTGAAAATGCGAAGTATTAATTTTGTTATATCAAAAAATCGTCCAAAACTCATCCTCCGACCTATATAACATTTCTCCTATACTGCTAAAATATGTTATATGTTAGATTTAAAAACAAACATAATTACTATAACACGTATTATAATTAACAGTGAAAGCCTCGCTTCCGTGCAATAAGCATATTATGGGGTAATGTTATTAAAATTTTATTGACTCCACTTATAGTAATGTGATATTTATGACGTAGAAAAGGCCCCGGAGTTTATTGTTTCATGCTCGAGGAGAGACGATGAATAAACTTAGCAATTTATGCCAGTTGTAAAGCTAACTGCGCCCGTAAATTGAGAGTCGCATAACAATTGTATGAGCTTTACGTATAATATTTCATAGGTAACTATTAACGAAGAGACGTATAAACTATATCCTTGCTAAACAAGTAAGTAAGAACACTTTTAATATGCATTTACAAAGCTAATATACATAGGTACCTATTTATTATTTGGATATGAACCAATTATTAATTTACATTATCAATTCGAGATGTGCCTGAAAAATAAATAAATGTTGAACAAAGTTTAAAATCAAATATTCGGTATACGTAAATTAATGTCATTTATTTATCTTTGTACATGCGACACGATCACTACAAAAACTGTTGAAAAGAAACAATTAATTTATACACTACTTCCTACCATGTAAACCATAAATAATAATCGCAAAGCTTTTGATGGAAAATTGTAAGACGACCGCAGCTCACATACTAACGTCGCACAAACGTTGTGTTAGTTAATTCAGGTCATGTCAGCGGTCATCAATCACGGACCGGACATGATGTAGCCTAGAACATGGACCTAGCCGAAAACGTACATCACTAGTGACCTCGTCAAATTTTTTGTAAAGGACAAATCGAATGCCACATAACATATTTACCTCGTGTCCCTTGACTTTCTCTTCTATCTATAATTGATTATTTATGTTTCTTCTTAACATTAAATGTTGTAACTACATATTTGAAATAGTAAAATGTAAATATATATTAACTTAATGGTAAACAATAATTATGATTGCAAATGTTAGTGAAACTCACTACGGTAAACATTATTTATAGTATAATTTTCACAAACTATTAAAGATTACCTGCAGTATAACTAAAAATCAATTTGTAAGAGCAATATAAGTATATGTATATTAGAAATCGCTTAAGTCTCAAACGTAAAAGGATTAATTAACAACATGAAATGCGTTATACGGGTACGGTATCGATGATAAACGACTATTTTGGCGACCGTGGACATTGTGCTTTACTAGATATTGTGAGAAACGAACGTTTCCAATGGAAACAGGGATGCTTATTTTATAGATGTGCTAAAACTGCATTAATCGATATTGGGAGTTACACTTTGTTTTATTGTGTTAAATAGATGATAGCGCTGAGACAGTCTGCAGTGTTGTTTTTGTTTATGTGAGTTATGTTGGTAACTAAAAAAATGTCTTAGATAGATTAATAAGAGTGTCTTAATAAATTACATCTCTTAAAAGTATCTAGATATAAAACACATCAATACATCTTTTTATGTAATTTGATTAAATTAATATAGATGTAAACCTTCTCCCTAATAGGAGAAGAGGCCTATGGCCAGCAGTGGGATATGTACAGGCTGTATTACATTACGTTAATATAGATGTAGCAATGCTATTGTTGTGGTTCTTGACTATCAATCTTCGTATCTTGCTATGTTTCTGTTCTAACGAGACTGTCAAAAGTTCACTCTGATCAGAGTCTGAATTTGTTCAATTTTTTGCATGACTTTAAAGAATGTAACTTTTTTTTCTAAAAACTCTTCAACAGTCGTTTTTACATAAGAATACGGCATATTATTTCAAGACATAATATCTAATTTGAAAAATAAATGGGTATACCTTTTAAAATCCCTACCAAATCTAAAGGCATTAAATGCATATTAAACGACGCATTCAATTATACTTAATGCGTCTAAAGCATATTTGCTCTTATTTGAAAATTTATAATATGCACCTGGAGTAAAGATTGAATTTAGACAGACTAACGGTTTACTATGATTACATATTTGGTTTTACTACAAAAGGTACTACTGTTATAGTTGATGCTCAGGGCTTTACGCCAGGGGCTGGGCAGTAATAGGACAAATGAGATTAGGGCTCTAATTCCTTGATTGATGCGAGAGCACCCTTCCTACGCGACAGTATGCATAGCAGACACGTTTCATTTCACAGAATCTAATAAGACGCTGGAAATGATCACGAGATCACTCACATAAATTACAGTATATTCATGAAAAGAGAATATTCTTCCTACGTCTCTCAAACTTTGATCTCGTAAAATATAACAAAATAAAAGATATTCAAACACTCGAACAAATAGGACGCTTCAATGTTTTTATTATCTTTCGCTACAGGTTTTAAAAGTAAATTTATTATCCTTCAATTTGATTCCTCGACAAATTTTATTGCGAGTTCTTCCAGCATTTTATTATTTATTCGCCGTCTAGGCCGGGCGTCAAAACCGGCGCGCGGTTAATATTTCACAGTGCCGACGTTAAGTCGACGGAGATTTATGGAGCGGCAATAGCCTCTGTTCTACAATTAACAGCTCGAGAGACGCACCGCCCGGTGGACCCCGGTGGGGTAATTATGCGTAATTTGTGTACGAATCCCTAATGTGTTAAAAATTAGCAGTGGGGCTTTTACTCGAAATTCAAATATTAATAAAAACTATACCGGTAGTATTGTATTACCAAAAACATACTGTAACTTTTATGTATACATGAGGGTAAATTGTTTTCGAATTCATTTGTAATCTATTCAATAAGGCCTTTTGGTACAACTTAATACATTCACGTAATAAAATAAAAAGTGTATGTAATTTCATCAGTGACTTTCTTCTATATACCTCAATGATTGTAAGTTCCCCGCTCATGCTGCTTCTTTAGGCCAAATAGATGCTTGTCGTAATCTTAAACATTTTTCTTCGTGTTGTTTACTCAAGATTCTGAGTGGCCTATTTTATTGACCTATTTTACTATCTGCGCTTTGCAATTTCAGCAACGAGATGAAAAATTGTCTATATGACATAAACTATCATTTCTCTTAATATCACTCAAATGTGTTGACGTGTTTTGCATTAAAACCTGATACATACAAGTACTTATACACTTAACCAAAAACTGTCGCAAAAATAACGTTAGTTTGATTACAAGCTTCAATATCTATTTAATACAATCTAAAGTATTCCGGCAGAGCTAAAACCGTTGCATCTCTAAGTAAGTCCATAATACTAAAGGTAAAGTAAATAAATATAAAACTTCAAACAGCAATATCAAACAAAAGTAGTACAATAAAGGCAAATTACAAGTTGCAAATGTAATTCGAGGTACAATGCCTAGCCGCAGCGCACTGTACCCGTGCAGTTTTACCGCAAAACACGGCGCAGCTCGGTACAGTTCGTAAGAGATGTCATAAAAATTATGCTCTAATATTTACATTATTTCATAGCTCAAATACAATTAACGTAAATGCACTTTAGACGTTTTCTCATCTAGTATCATGCTTATTTTAAGATAAAACACAAAAGAAACAGAAAAAAATTGCTTAAAATCAATGTCTTTTCGAGTGTCAGTGCGTGTAAACTGTCATTTAAATCGAAGGGAAAATTCTTGAAACGAGTTAAAACATCTTTGGTATAGGAAAACTTGTATTACCGTCACGCTTATTGGAGTTTTTATGCTACCTGTTTCTTTTTATTATAAATATGGCCATGCTCTTGACTGTATTCTGGATATTTAAATACTCCATAATCTGTGTAAACGTCGCAACAATTTTCATAAGTCCACAACAGCGCTTTTTTGTTAAACTTTCAACTTCATTTACGAGTGAAACTAGGTTTTTAATGCGACCTACAAAATTAATGTTACACTTTTCTTTTCACAGTAATTACTAACATGTTTCTGTTTAATTTTTATTTAAAATAAAACATTGAGAACAGTTTTTTTTAATTATACAATCGAAAGACAAGCAAATATACTCGTATATACGAGTATCATGTTAGTTAACCCATTTATAACTAAAGAACGGCTGCAATACTTTTTACATTTATGTGTTGTTGGATTGGTTTTCATTTGTAACAGTGTAATAAGGATTAAAACGCGAGAAAAATTCACCGCAAACCAAATTATGAAAAAATATATACCTATATTCTCATTTTCTTTTATATTTTAGGGGAACTTTTGATTTGGAGATTTTAAAGTAGGTACCCATCCATGCGGGCAAAACAAAAGAGACATCAAACACTTTGAAATCCTTCAATAACTTATTTAAATGCAACTAAAGCTGTCAACAACGGAAGTTTTTCCTCCAAATCCAACTGTAAATACAAACTCGTTTATTACTTTTCCCATTGAGCTGGCGATAACTTCTTAACCCTAGTTGACGTAGGGTGAATAACTGCGTTGACAGTTGTAAGGGCGCAGAAACTTTATACCGCAGAGCAGTGATTTTGTAGAGAAAATTTCTATTTAAACTGTGTTTTATTATTCTTAACTAAATTTTAAATCGTTTCTATTATATATTTTTGTTAGGTATGTATCTATACAAGTAAACGTCTGCACAAACATTGCTGTCCTTATGTATACTTCAGCCTAGTTTTAGTTTTATGATTAAGTATTGGAAACAGTACTTTATTTAGGATTAAATAATAAACAATTAAACAACTAAGAGCATATTGGTGCTATATTTTATTAAATACAATTTTAAATCAATAATTTTTTCTATACCTACGTTATAATATTAGAGTGTATTACTCTGTACAGTCCCCTATCGAATATTGACCTCTCCCCTTCGGAATGCATTTCCAATTCGGTATATATCTTTTTATAGTATTGGAATTCTTTTGGAAATTGAAAATATATTTTAGGAAAAATATTTGAACATTTATTTTTTAAATTTTATTTGGATTATTTCTAAAACAATTAAGGAGACCATGTACGTAACTGCAAGTATAAAAATTACTATTATAATGTAGATTACTGGTTAATTTTCAATTAAAGTCAATCAAACATATATAATAAGTTACACGTGAAATCAATTCAATACAAACAAGTATATCTGTTTGATGTTTATCGTTCATTATATTTAGCGAATTGTCCTAGATAGAGGGTATGGTTTTTCGACCGCATTTTGTCTTTATTATGTAGATATGTTTGTTTGCAAGACCTTACAAGAACAGATATTACCTAAAGGAGGATGGGTAAGAGCGTACCCAAATACAAGTTGATTGTAGCATCATGAGCTTCATCAGTATTTATTGTGCTTGTGATATAGTTTAATTTTT
>DVXP01001443.1:0-15031 GCA_018235645.1 Junonia grisea | reverse complement strand
TTTTTGATTTGATATTTAAGTTTAATATTATTTCCCCACGTGTGGAATAACACAAAATAATAAAATAAACAATTTGATACATCTAAATATAAAAATAATACAACATAGGACCCTTAAATTAAAAACCCAAAAAGATATGACAAAGAGGATGAGAATGAAGTCAATCACTTCTTCCTTGGGCGAATTATTAAAATAATAACTCCATTTTTCAAGGGTCCTTGAGATAACAATGAGGTAAGCTTTACGAATTATATCATAATCCAAAAATTACCACATAATACACTATTAAGAATTCACGGCAGTAAAGGAAGCAGCTGTTCGTATTTTCAAATTTAATAAACTTCCTTTAAAATCTTCTCATATTCAAATGACACATGACTGGGTTGATTAGTTCGTGAGGGAACTAATGAGGGGCGATCAACTAGCGAAGCCCACTTTCACTTCTGAAAGCGACCAATGATTGTTAAAACAGATACGTTTGTTATTTATCACAAAATTGCACAGTTTATGAAACGATTAATCTTAAAATTAAATATCAACATGAATATTGAATCTATTAAAGAAATTGATCGTGTTATCTAAAATGATATTCAAGCACATTGTGTGCCTGGAC
The DNA here is from genome assembly GCA_018235645.1 of Junonia grisea. Taxonomy (NCBI): domain Eukaryota; kingdom Metazoa; phylum Arthropoda; class Insecta; order Lepidoptera; family Nymphalidae; genus Junonia; species Junonia grisea. Next base: position 14,418 of record DVXP01001443.1, on the reverse strand, counting down.
TAATGATTATTTATTTATCTTTCGTGATATCTCCATTTGTGAACCATAAGAAATTTTTACATTAACAATTTAAGGAAGATCACATTTTTGTAGCAATGTCTAAAGGCAACTTGCTACGAAAACCTTAATAGACGGCAGTCAAATTTAAGTAAAAAATTAAATTAAGACTTATACATACTTCTTATACGAGTACAATTCGCTTGTTAATTTTCAAGTAGTATCGATCTAGTAATATCCACTCTATTAAAATGTACACAATTTTCTTATTTATTTAAAAAATATATATTAATTTATTTAATTATAATGTACATTTTATCTACCAGTAGTATTCCCTACGCTAAAAGTAACTCTATAAAATGTGTTATTCTTATTAACCGTTCAAATAAAAATAACTACATCATGTCATACCTTCATATTTGAGCATCTATGTCGAATGCGAACGCAATACGCGAATACAATGAGCTGACCATATTTCAGTTCGTGGCTTCCAGAGATATACGATGTTTACCATATTCGGATTGTATGATCTTTGCCTAACCCTAGAGTCGCGATTTATTTGCATTTCTAACAAATGAGATATATCCAGTAAACAAAACCATAATAGAAATTTAATAATATTATTGTTATACCAAAAAAATCTACGTCTGCTGCTAACACAAACATTAGTCGACTTTTTCCTCTACACCCAAAGCTTACTTTTGTTACGCTCAAACGCAGAATGCTTCTAAATTTTCCTAAGGTTTCCGCTACACCAAAACAGCATTAGCAATAAGCGCATACATTGATACGAGCGCCTCGTATGGCATTTCAGCGCGGCATAGAAAGCGACATACCCACACGGCTCGGGTTTGCAGAGCACTCACCTTTTACCCAGTAACCTAGCTCATTTACAGCACAACGTATAATCCGCCCGCGCTTCCGACTCGCATTCGAATAATTCACGTAATTCATGCAGATGTTTTACTAGGTTTGTTGAGTTACACTGTTCCCTTATTGTTAACGTGATTGTACTTAATATTATTGTTGTTAACCGTTATAAATAAATGATTTTTAAGATTTTTAGAGACTTGTCGATAAGTCACCGAGACATGGTTACTTTATATATCATTAAGTGTATATTAAGTATGATCGTAATAAAAAATTTAAAGCTTAATACTCGGCTACTTAAAAACGTGGATGTAATTGATAAAACAAAGTAGACTTTCGGCAGGATTTCCTTTCTAATTAAATTAATTTTTAATCTTATCCCTATAGAATATTCAAAGGAAATAATATATCGACACAATCTAATCAGATATTGCAAATATCCATTCTTCATGTGATGATGTCTATCGCTCTATGTGGAAACTGGTCTAACATTACTATAATGATCTTGCTATATTGCGATATAAGATAAATAATCGATGAAAGGTATCATACTTAACTGTGCTTTGTGCAAGATTATCCTTACAGCTTGATTCGAGTGAACGTCATATATGGGAACAAATGTTTTTAACCGCTTACTATGAACCCTCACATTTCTCGGGATAAATATAATTGAATCTATTGAAGGATTTCCGTATATAATATTCAATGCTTATACGTATTTGCACAACTATACAGACAGAGACAATATTAATCGCAAGGAAAAAACACTTAAATTTAGTATACTGTATAACGATATGGTAATAGAGTCTCGATGTAGTCCACTATTTGCTGCTCATATACAGACTATTACAGACTTGCAGGACCTTATCAGGTTCTCATAAAATGCCTAAAAATAGCCAATGTCTGTTTGCCTTCCGTATCCGATCCGATATTCCGAGTAAGAGACCAGTAACCTCTTTTTGACTCCTTCTCGACGATGGTAATTTTAGACCAGGTAAACCGCCTGCTCGATTCCTCGCTAGTTTCATTATAAATATTAAAAACAAAAATTAAAGATTTTCGCTACTCTTCTAAAAAAAATCTATTTATTATTATAATATTGTCTTGTAAAGTAACTTAAGTAAATAACAAATTCAGGTAGCGGCGCATTACATTTATGTTTTCCTTTATAACGGAGGAAATAGAAATATCATTATTAAATCCGGAAATCGTACCTTGGCGATCATTAATGTGAAAGGAAACGACATCCATTTTATATGTAAGTCGCTTGTCAATATATGATAAACAAAAGAATAATAATAAATTGTACAGCAATTATCATGATAATATTTCAATAATAAATATTTATGGAGATATGTTTTCTCTTAGATTACAATTTTTTAATTTAATAAAGGCTACAATAAATTTCGAAGTTAATATAAAATTTTATTACAGCCTTTATTAAAAATAAAAATTTTAGTGTAAAAGAAAACATAGCTTAATAAATATAAAGCCCAAACATAAAATCAATCAAAGCGATTAAAAGAACTTCTTAAGTAGGTACAACATTTCGTTCGTGTATTAAAATTTCGTAATAAAATAGTTTAAACGAATCGCGTTCGGGAGAAACTTTCGCTATAGTTTACAACTGTTCCATTCGATAAGAAATTAACGATTACGGCAACTTCACCAATAACTTGCCAGCGATATCTGAAATTGAAAATCTACGTCATGTCATAGTAACTAATTGTAAGTTGTAATTAAAACAGTTCCTAATTTACCGTTCGCTCATCTCCGCTGACAACATTATTTAGACGAGTCACACGCAGCACAGAAAATTACTGTTTTCATACGTCATCATCGCGTTACGTAGAGCTAGTTCTGTGGCTCATTTTTTTTTATCCAAATAACGGTTTGACGTTATTAAAACTCTTTGATAGGCGATATCGTTAAAGTAGGTCAGCGAGGAGCGTAAAAACTATCTTTCTTATATCGATAGAAAAATATGTTTTGTCATTTGGTAAGTCGGTACATATTTTCTTCTCATTTAAAGATTGTTTAACAAGTAAAGACTAATTTAAACAAACGTTGAATCTCACATTTCAGGAACTCCTATGAAAAAGGTCATAGGCTACAAAACACCACGTTGCTTCGTGTGTTTTGCAAAAAATATGACAAGCATAGAAAAACATGAGGAAATCTGCGAGGCATATCTAATGTTATTACAACGACTTTTAAAATACACAAAAAGTAGGTTATAATTATCGCTACTAAATTACCCCATCAACATTTAATGTGTGTAATTAAAAACGACACTATTTATTACAGTCGCAAAGAAACCCTAATTTAAAGAACGAAAAAGAAATTCTATCATAATTAAAGGCATACATATTCATAGTGCTCATGGATCATGACGTTCCCACACATTACCTTATAAGACATCCCGTCGATCGAGTACAAATACTCGGCTGCTACCTGTTTAAAGACAATTACATCACAGTAGCAATGACATATAATTGACGGCCAGGAGACGCTCAAGCAGCTTACTAGGCGTTAAATTGTTCCGAGACGTCAGAGCAGGTGCACTTACTGGTTGCGAGTATCGATTGGAAATATCGATGAAAATAGACACAAAGACATCGCACGAATTAATTTATTATTACCTGTATGCTGTAGCTATGTGACTCATACCAGCTAACGAATAAAAAAGAAATATGTTTTATTCTAAATTCAAATACGAAAAAAAAACATCTTTACAAATGTTTATTATACAATAATAAGATCGTTAAATTTTTTATTATATTAGTGTTGCCACCTGATAAGAATGTTCATAAATTAGACAGGGTATATTTTAAAAAAACATGCAATATTTTAACTTTTATTTTGAATAATAATGTGATTTGGCCTTGTATATTAAAAGTTATTTTGTTAAGCCTCATTAGAAATGAGTAAAGCGTCAAAACTGTGCATCATTAGCATGGCATTAGCATAAATCAACGCGCGAGATCGTAGCTAACTGCTAAACATAATGATTTTACATAATAACTCAAGAACTCGAACTGTTGACAATATCAGAATACAAGGAATAGTAGTAAAATGTAGAGTTATGTCAAAAATGTGAAATCTAAAGATTTCAAACGACTATAAACCATGTGGTATGGTGCTGGTGTCGTATAATAAAAAGCATTTACATATAAAAACGAATATTAACTAATGGATACAGAAGTTATAAAAATTGTGATATAATTGGAAAACTCAAACCATACTTGTCTTACTTCGGAAAAAGAAATGAAAGACAGTAATAAGATAGAAAAACTTTGCTGTACCTTGATTTTTATAGCCTCTTTCAATAAATAGGGCGATCGGCGATTATGAAATTATGAAATGAAGTAATTTCTTTAAATGAGGTTCCTTATTAAAGCCGTTTAGAGACAATATTCATTTCATACTCCTACTTATCATACCCTCAAGTTTATTCGCAGTCGTTAACTGCAGAAAGCGCAGCGCAATTAATGCAGAACTATTTGACAAGTACGAGACCGATGACTGGCCTGAGTTATATTTCAAGTATAATAATTTAACGAGAGCAATTATTCTTTACTATACTCCGCACTATAATCAGAAGGTGGAACGTGATCTTTTCAAGCTTGCGTCAGAATCAGGTAAATTGCCAACATTAAAGGAAATCATGTACAGCATCAAGGATTCATTATATTGATGTACAAACCGCATCCCACCTCATTATATTATTTGTCAAAATTGCAAGTCACTTTCTTCCTTATTATTATTGTGTGTAAATAGATTAACTTGCAGTATTGTTAAAATGGGGCACGTTCTTATTTATTTCTCTGTTTATTTCTGTGAAATGGAAGTTTTAATATTTTCTTCAAGAAAGTTGATTAAATCCAATGTTTATCTGCAAGTGCAATCAAATATGGACACGCACACGGTAACTAGCAATTTATTATTACAATTAATATTAATGTAATGATTGATTATTTATTTATCCACACACAAAATCAGAATGAAATAGTCACATAATAGTTGTTGTTTAGTAAAAAAATTAATTAAAAAAATTACCTCTTAAATGCTCTCAAACGATTTCACGACTATTGATAACAAAAGTAAATCTAAACCAAAGTAACACTATAGAAATGCTGAGTCACAACACAATCCTAAGTACGAGGTGACGCTAGCATTGTTATAGGAGATCTCGTCCGTCACCCTGTCAGTGGCGAGAGATGAACAAATTGTCGACATCCAGCAGCCTTGACCTGTCAGCACAACAAAGGCCTCGTTGAAACAAGTTTTGGAAACAGATTATTACGTACCAACGCAACAGATATTAACAGAATAATAAATTTTAGTGCCGCTTTTCCTGTATAGGTATATATTTTTGAATTAAAACTATTGGCTTTGGAATATGATACATACCTTAATAAACTATAATACCTATATAAAAGTAGTATATACCTAAGGTCAAGCACTAATTTTTATAAAAAAAAATTAGAAATTAATAATAGAGTAAAAATTCAGTCTATTTTTAAAAACACACCAACAATAGTCGCCTAACTTATCGTAATCTCAGTTGCAGATCCCTGATAATAATTTTGCACAAAACTTCTGAAATTTTCGTGGAAATGCACGCCATTCTAGACGCTAACGTTTCCGAGGTTTTATGCGAAAAACTCGAAATGAAAATGCAAGATAAAATGCACAAATTCACATCGCCTTGCATTTTCAACCGCGAGATAAAAAATTGGCTATGTGTTAATCCAGTAACCTATCTACATTCGAAATTACATTCAAATCCGTCGGGTCGTTAGGTACTTTGTGAAATTATGAACATCCTCGTACATACTTACTTTTCCTTTTACAATATTTGATAAAATTAATAGGTACCTACATACAATTTACATCTAACATCTTGAAAAAGTTTCAGTTCCAGAAATTATGTCACTTGTTGGAAGGAAGCAATCTAATACATTATAGTAGTCGAAACTGCGAGCCAACTCAGCTTGAGGTTTGGACAAGTTCGAATCTCTTACTAAAACAGCTTATATTGATTTATCATGAAGATATACGTAGTTTGCTCGTTTGTCCATGTTTCAAGCTTGTAACTCTTGTAATATCTTAGTATATGGATATTCAATTTTAGTGAAACAGTCAAGAAAAACTTGGTTCCAATTGCTTTTATTTCTGTCTGTCTGTTGTTGTAAGGTCTGTTTTTTTTTTTATTTAATCTAAATGTCAATTTGTTTTGTACCTAATACCGATATAGTAGTCAGTGTTTATTTTTTTTATTTGAAAAATGCACATAAATAGTGTAAACAACAAGTAACAAATAAATATAAATATGATTAAAAAAAGCTCTACAGGTATATGGTATACATAAAATTCTTAACCGTACTCCTACATTATTCTCTACAAAAACACCATGTTTATTCAGCAATAACGCCTATCATTTAGCAACGCTACCAACGAATGGTCAATATTTACACGGTCTTGAGCTAACCTGAAAGGTGCCTCTAAACACTCGAACACTACGATTGTAAAACATAATGTTATGTGTTAGTTACTGAATGGTAGAAACGAAGGTCAGATTTCAAATATAAATTTTAAAACAGATCAAATATTTTAATAACATAAATATTAATAATGTTAAATTTATTAGCATTTTAAAGTATGTATCTAAGTATGTATGTATTTAATAGGAAGCTGAACATATTGAGTTGGTAGCAATAACAAGAAGAAGAAAACAGTCGAATTCGAAGTTTAATCAACCAGTCCAAAAACATTTGTAAATTGAATATTTGAAAACAAAAATAATATTTGAGAAGAACAATACATGATTTTCAGAAAACATTCAGAAATTCGATCGTAAAAACAAGGTTTGGCAAATTGTCCAGAGTTCAATGCTCCTTGCAACTTAAACATAGTTACATGCATAAGCAAATTAAGAGTTCAGATACCTGTGACTCATAAATCTTTTACTCTATAAGTCGTTCAACTGAACGTTGAAAAAAAGCATTTAAAAACAACTACAAAAATATGATATTTAATTTTACTCATAGAGTTGTCAACTTTTGACAGAGTTCCTGGATTTACAAGTTTTTTTGTGTATAGCTATTATTATATTTGCACTTGGTACCTTTTTGTGAAATATTATTTGCTAATGAGGCCCTTTAGTGGCCTACAAAAAAGTCATTTTGTATAAAAATTCAAATCATATTTCTCGAGGCTCTTAAGTGGCGACAAAAATAATAAGGCCATCTTATGTATAAAATTAAGGCCCGAAACATTCAAAGGTGGGGGCCCTTCCGAAGTAATGAGCGATGACCCATGTCGCCCACGCTTGTAGTCACAGCCACGGTGGAGCTAGGATTTCGGTTTCAGGCAAAAGGAGGATTGATGATATTGTTCCAAAGGTTGAGGATATAGATAGGATAACGATCAGGTCGTTGCTACAAGTGATAAAACGTGTATTATGCTTAAGTGTTTTTCAGTTGGCCGTTAATATTAAAGCATTTACTATAAACAAAAATATACGTAGGTAGGTAACGTAAAAAACCATGGTACCTAATTTGATAGGTGTGATGTCTATAAATTATTAAAGTTCTATCAGGAATTAACTGAGCATTCGGGGGTAGAGCCTTCATTTTCTAAGGTTTTCCGATTTGTTATCACAAGATACAGACGTACTGATCAGTCGCACTTTACACTAGGTACAACTCTCTGTTTAATTTATGTACTTACATATAACATTATATATGAAAATCTTGTTAACATTTACATAAATTACATATTGACAAAGCAAAGCAACTGCCACTTTTATCAACAGAAGTATATTAAGGCCTGTGGGAAAATTGGATACTTATATGAAAACAAACACTGCGATCAAATGGGGCGGATGCATGATCGAGTCCGGTCCGGGCTACCACGAGGCCTCCGCAATCATATCTACGCACTTGATCGAGAAAAAGTGTAGAAAGAGCACCTACCGTGCGGAACGTCCGATCCTATTAGAGAAACGGCCGACAGCCAAACTAGTTTTACTTTACAGTTACGAGACGAGACGATTTGATTCTGCGACGATACTTAGCCGAAGGTCGCGGAAACTCGAGCGGGACTAATTCGGAATTTGTTCTGCAAGTAGACAGCAAGTTCAATATCGACGACTGATTACTGATTTCGACGACGAATTTTCCACGATAAAATACCAACCAATATCAATCTATCGAGATTCTCAAAGACCAGAACTGATAAATGTGTACTCTGTTTAATCGACTTTTATTTTAAAATAAAATGTAACTTTTTAATTGCTTTCTAAATTTCTGTTATCTTTATAATTAAAAGGATTTTTATCACATGATTCATGCTAATTCTGTTTATTAAATCGAAACACAAACGCATACTTTTCAAAGAAAATGAAGACCCAGAAGAAATGAGACATACAAAAATGCATGGTGTGCTCGGAGGGCATATCCCCTCTTCAAATTCCTAGCATTCGTCTCCTCATCAATAACTTAGAATTATCTGCCCTAAAGTCTACAGCACTACCTACAGCCTACAGCTTTCATTATATCTCCTTAATAAGCCAGTCATTCGTCATAGTATAAGGAAAATAATAAAATAGTAAAACCTACACCTGCGCGTTCAACAAACCATAAATATACATACATAAAAATGCTAGCAATGCTAATTTAGGTCAATTTATAATTTATGTGTGAATTAACAATTTGTCAATCTAAATAATTCGGCAAAAATTCCGCAGCACCATAGGTATAATATTTTTAAAGGAAAAGTTCGATAAAGGAAATAACTTCTATGAAATATTTAATACGGTGGAAAAACGAAGTAAATATCTAGCTAATATAAAACCTACCTATAGATCTAAAACATCAGATCTAGAATTTTAGGTAGGTAGATATTAGGCAATATTTTACAGTGTTCTTCTTGCCCTGGTCCCACTTTGTGTAGGGTCGGCACAACATATCCTTCCTCTTCCATTCTCGTATCTCAGCCGCCATCTCCAGTCACTCCTTTCTTGCTCATGTCACTTTTTACACAATCTATCCATTCATATCTAACACTTCTTGTCAAATGCTATTTGTCTCTCCTCATAATAAGTCCATAATACCATACTATTCTACTACTCGTCATCTTCTCTGTAATTGGAGTAACTTTTAAACTTCCTCAAACATGCTCATTTTTTATCTTATCCCGTCTCGTTACTCCCACACATCCATTACAACATTTGCATCTCTGCTGCATGCACTATTTTTTTCATCCATCCCATTTGTCGCCCAACACCCAGATTTATATAATTCAGAGTAATTTATTTAAAATGTTTTCTATATTAAAATTTTGGTTTTCAATTTCAATCTAGGTGAAACCAATACGTGAATCCCGTGCTGGATTCAGGATTTGTTTTTGTCGGTCGCCTTGACGTAAATTAAATTTTGGTTTTAAGGTAAAATTTATCAATAATTAAAACTAAAATTTGCTAATCAGTCATTATGTTTGAAACTATATCTTCTTGCAGATATTTAATAACACAGTGAAAATTATCGTTAGTATCGTTGTTGTTGAATTTGACTCCATATAGACAGGTCTTCGGTAGTCATTCAGTTAAAAGATATTAAATTTTCTGAAGAGGTGTTAGAACATTCCTTCGATCATCATTTTACAATAAAAACTTAACTGTTGAATATATTTATTTTATGTGCTTTAAAGTAGTAAAGGCATAATAAAGTCCATAAACATAAGATGACCCCCTTGAATAAAATATAGGTACCTACGTGTATGGCAAGAATTGGGTCGTTCCGAATGGAATGATATCTAAACAATAAAATTGTGAGATGCTGCACCATAAACTAGTACACTATTTAATGATCTTGTTTACATATCAATGAAAAACCATTTCCATTCGCAGTAGATATTCTCACGTTTTATTGTTCTTGAAATTGGAAAAGTACCTATAGATAATTAACAAAATCAACAATGGCTCTTGACAGATAAAAAATCTTAACTTCAAAATTGTGTTATCTATAGGTACAGATAAGATTGGATATTTTGTTTAAAGTACATTCACATTCGGTCATCACACTACTTGAACTCCTATAGGAAATGTAATTTGAATTGACTAAGGGTCAGGAAAGGTCCTAGGAACCTAAGACTGCTAAGAGTAGGATCTAGGTTACTAATAGCATTGCAGTTTGTTTTTATTGTCTTAATGTTTGACCATAAAAAGCAAATTTAAATTTTATCGACTTTTTCACATTATTTTTACCTATATAACTTGTAGTGTACAAGTTATTTTGTGTTTATATATAAAATTACACTAACCTGCTCTGATAGTGATTAACACCATGAAATCCAATTAGCGCATCACTACACGACACAATTCCAATTCTTCGATACACTATATCATAAAATTAACAAATCAACGAAACCGCAACAGAGCTGTAACGAACACAACATTCGTGATACACAATCGATCAATCTAATTTTAATAGATCCACAGGTCACGTAAGTTGAGAGTGTATCCTGACACTATTTTTTAATCAGGAATAAAATATCACACTTGACATTTCGTATTTCCCCGTTTCCCAACGTGCGACATTTAAAAATCGAGCGGCGTTATTCGTAGCGCGAAAACAGACGAAAGTGCGCGCGCGACTCACGTGCATTTGCCGCATGTGCCGACAGCTGACTGAATCGCAATTCGGAACAACGCAGCAACAATAATTACACGGTTCCAATTTTTCTATCTATATTATTGACCGTTAATCGACAATGAATCTCGGTATCTCGCTTTGTAATATGGTTTAACTTCCTGCGTTTTCAGTACGTCGCGGGAGCACCGCGGAAGTCGCGTACCGTAATGTATAATAAATTGTACAGATTTACCTCTCGCTGCAACTAGGTGTGATTTATGCACGGAACTGTGTCGAATTAACAATTACCGCCTCTATAGTAACGTCGGCTAGACAACCGTTATGAGACGAGGTGGATAAAATCACGATATTATATATTTTATGTAAAACTAATTTATAACAATCATTTGTTACTAGTAATTAAGTGTAGACGGGCGCATTCGTCTTTTTGCCGTATATGAATTAATTGATGATGGCGGTTGGTCGTATTTCGCTTCTTATAATATCATAACATAGATTAATTGCATTGATGTAATTCCCAATTAAAGACCCCCTACTAAGTGATGTAAAAAGACACAAAACGCAGTAGCAAATAAATTAGTTAAAAAACTACTATTATTAAAGTGAATACTGAAAGACTCCTTTATATAGAAAAATCTACTGTAGAGTCAGCAGTATCTTTAAACAATTAAAACTAGTTTTATATTATTTTTACTTAGGTAATTCAATACATATCCTGAATGCGTCATACATAGCAAAGTTTTCATTAATGACTTAAACTAAGTATTTCCAAAATCCAAATGATAAATAATAAAAAACAAATAGATTAAGATATTTATATTTCAATAACAATTCAGGTATAAAGATACATTGTTTACTTAAGCTACTCGTACTGCTACGAAGTAAATAGTCATATAAATCAGTCTCGCTTTGTAATACATTTAACTATTGCTTTATGGAATGACGTTATCTTGATAGTTTATGTACTTAAAAAGTACGATATTTTCTTGGTAATTTACAGTTTCAAAATAACACGACAAATTTAGGCATTTCTGTATAAATATTTAAACTACTAAGAGAATGATTTTATATACTATCGGCCTAACAAATTAGACACTACTTAATGTTAAGTAATCATTAAGTTTCGTGGTGCTATTATAAAACGGAAGGAATAGAAATTTTATTAACACTTAAAATAAAGTGGCGTTTAATCATACAAATCTAACAACATAAATAAACATAACTACGTACTTAAGATTACTTAAAAATGTGATGTGAAACTAATATTGTAAAGCTCTCTTACAATTTACTTATTTGTATTAACATAAAGTTCACGACAGGAATTACATTATGAAATGTATTTAATATTATACATCTTGGAGAATTTCATGTTACATTAAATATTTATACGTATTATGAAGGAGTGGCGTAACTACACAATCGGGGACCCTGGCAAACTCACCGGATTGGACCTTTATTTTAATCCGTAGTTAGAGTTACGTTTTAGTTGTAGTTGTTTCGATCAAATTACTGGTGGCGTAAAAAATATGACAACCACAGAAATCCTTAAGACAGACAGAACTAGAGACCCATAGGGTCCGAGCTTGTGGCATTCCGGCAATATACCACTGCCACCCTGTAGTTAAGCCACTCTTATTAAGTGAAGATTTGTCTGTCTTAATAATATTATAGAGGTTATAGTTCAAAGATTAAAGGCTATAGGTATTGTATGTCCTACATTATATTAGGTATAACTAGTTGAAACCTAATGATATTCTTACGAAAACAAGGATCATGTTACAATTTTAATATTTTAACAGTTAATTAAAATGATCAAATATGTAAATAGGTACATTTTCAGTCTCAGGACTAAGTGTCGAAAACTTTTCGCTAGGAATATATTTATATCATATTCAGAAAGACACCTACAGTCTATAGAGGGTAGAGGTAAGGAGAACTATTTCTGTATATAAAGAGATGTCCGTAAAATCACGTATAAGGGACACTTTTTCGAATTTAAACCCAAATGAGATAGAACTCCTTACCTCTATGTCTCTACACTCCATACTACGTTCTAAAAATTACAAATCAACTGTGAAAGTTAAGTTTAATCATGTCATGTTTTAAAAGCGACAGTTTTCAACAAAAAGCCTTTGATGCATAATCACGTTAAAATATCGCTACAGTTTTTAGTACTTTTTTGAATGTTGATTTGAAATTACCAATCAAAAATATAAATCCTGTGAAACACAAGTAACTTTAATTTTTATAATACAAAGTTGAAACAACTTTTAATAATATACCTAATCTCATCACATGTAATAGCGTAGCTAATATGTTCTCAACTAAAAATAAAAATTATAAATAAAAACCTACGCTAAAATGAATACTTTTTACACCTAAAACTTTTAAGACTCTGATAGTTCATTTCTTTTCAATTCCTTGCTAGAAACGAATTAATGTAATAAAGTAAAAAACAATGTAATAAAGTTTAAATAAATGCGGGTATTTTGTGAATTTAAGTGGTCCCTCACTAGTGGCATTGCCGGATCCTCCTTATTCTCTAACCGAGTGAGAAGCTGGCAACATCAAAGTCTATGTAGATATTTCTGTTTCTATTGACAGTTAAGTTTTGTTTCTCGACAATAAATAGTCACATACAAGTTAACTTCGATGTCACCAGCGAATTGCCATCTTTCTAAGGCGCGCTAAGTAAGGACGCAGAATACGATAAAATCTTTACATTTTGAACACTACACTACAATACCTTATTAATCAACGAGCAATTACTTGTAATGTTACAATCCAAAATTCGATTTGGAACATTCAGCTGGAATGAGGACTGAAGGTAACTTCAATATCTAATAATAGATAAGTGTAAACTTATGTTATAAAACGACAATTTGTGCACTTCAGTAAATCTATTGATACGTGAAGCGAAAAATTCCTAAAAAAGTTTTCATGGTCGATTCTATCGACCGCAGACAGGCCTCTAGCATTCTTTATTATGTCATTTATTGATGCTCCACTCTGAATAGTTCTATTACAAAAAAAAAGAAACACCCCGACGAGGGACCATAATTACGTTTTATCAATAACTTGATACATAAAAAATTAAATGTGGATATGTTACAAAAAATATTTTAGCAGTTCTGGTACTTAAGCCTACAAAGTTATCTCTTTAGCTGTCGAAAAGGCACATAGCGTACATTATACGTAATAGAAAGCTGACATAAAATAATCATGAAATATGAAATTTCATATGTATAATTAATAGTTATAATTATGTTTTCTAGAAGTTTTTAGTTTATACGCGGTTTTAATAATATTGCTTGTTGCAATATTGGTAAGAGACATTTTTTACTACACCTACACATACAATTCTTAATAGTATAATCATATATTAATATTAAGAAAAGATGAAAATTAACCCTAATATATGTAAAAAATATGTTTTATCCATTAATTACAAAAAATAAAAGCTATTAATTATCAACGGGCAATGTTAAGATAGTTATTTATAACGACAATTATTGACAAAAAATATTTTTAATTTTTAAGAAGGTTTTAAATAATAATGATAATTTTCGTTTTCAAATGAATTAATACTTAATTTTTAAATTCATATAAAAAGGACAAAATTTAGTTATAGTTCATGCATATTAAAGCGCAATTTTGGACTGGTGCCAAAATTAACTTTTTTTTTTCATAAAATGGCGCGTATCCTAATGTGCAAATTATTCAGCTAATTTCTTTATAAAGGATTGAGTTATAAAAATGAACGATATAATATTGTAAAAAATATATATTTTATTGTATATATTTAATGAAAATATAAAAAATAATTAGCCAAGTGCGTGTCGAGCCACGCGCATGAAGGGTTCCGTAGTTTCCCTCATAATATACGGACATT
>DVXP01001442.1:0-15033 GCA_018235645.1 Junonia grisea | reverse complement strand
TTACATTTGAAGTGATGAGTTCAAATATGTCATTTTTGTACTTGTCACTTCAAATGTAATGCCAAACGTCAATACGCATCGCCTCATTTGAAGTGGGACGTTGAACTGGTTCAGTACAAAAAAAAGGCTACTCTTACAAACTCTTTTTGAAGTCATGTCCTACCCAACACTAGTGTGGATAAACCATTTTTTGAAATAAAAGTGATCCTTACGTTTCCGAAACATTAATCTTTAAAATTTTGATTTTTCTAAGAGTCACGAGTCCTCTGCAACTCAGAAACCCTAAATGTGAATAGTCGAAGACGCTGTTGGCTATTGTGAAAAATAAAAAAATATATATCTACAGTGTATAGTTTATTTTACCTATCATATCCTTTCTCAAAGATATTTTATTTACTTCATTACATATTCAAGCATCAATATAAATAGTCGGAATAGCAGTTGGCTATTATAAAAAATCAAAAAATATATATCTACAGTGTATAGTTTATTTTACCTATCATATACTTTCTCAAAGATATTTTATTTAATTCATTACATATTCAAGCATGTTAAAGTAAGCCTCGTTTCCCAACGTCCATCAGTTGTCCAATTCACTGAAAATGCAGCTCCTTAATTAACTGCGAAACATCCTTGTACAAGTTTCAAATAAATGTTTGAGTAATTTTTTAATTTATTATTCCAACAAACTGGCAAGCTGAGCTGAACAGAACGGGCAGCTGAGAACAGTTTTACCGTTGCACATTAATTTAATATTTTCCCCAAGAACTTTCCTAAGAAACAAGTATTTTTTATGTGATTATTTCACTACTTGTATAAAAATAAGAATACTAGTCATTTTTGAGTATGTTTAAAGGTTTGTAGAATGTTTCAAGGATGAACCAGTACCTACATAATAATATAGTTATATTCGGACGCCAAAAATATATAATCAGAAAAAGTCTATTTGTCCTGGTTTATCGAAATTGTTTTATCGAAAAAGTTTTTGAAAGCCATGCATTTGCACGAATGGCCCGACTCGACCGGAGTGATACCACGGCCTCACAGAAAACCGACGTAAAATGATGCATGCGTCGTGTTTCGCCGCCTGAGTGAGGATACCCGAGGCCCAATTTCCCCAATAATTCCCCATCCATTCCCCGTCCATATCCTCTAAAAAGCCGGCAACGCATTTTGTAGCTGCTTTGGTGTTGCAAATGTCCATGGGCGACAGCATTCACTTTCCATCAGATGATCCGCCTTACCCCATAAAAAAATCCGCTATAATAGTTAAAAGAAAGTTAGGTTACGAGTCAATAACACCTTTATATCTATTCTTATCGAACCGATATTTATTATCATTGTTAGTACACTAAACACAATAATCTTAATTTTTAGATTTTTTTTTCTAATTTGAGCTTTAACACTTGTAAGTGTTGTTCCAAATTTTATAAAAGTTTAAGCTAATGGGGTTAAGACCTTACTTGTGTATAATTAGGCGAGTAAATTTTTCCCCTAAAAAAAAGACGCTTGAATTAATAAAAATGCGCGGAAGTTGCACCCCTACCCGGGTGAATGGGTCAATATTTGCTTTGCAAACTTTTAATTGGGTACACAAATCGACGCTAATGAAAGTCTAAAAATAAACAGTAGGTCCACAAACCGTTACATTTATGTAATCAAGTATTACAAGAATTTACTGCGAAATATGTTTTTTTTAGTAATGAGTTATATTTTTTTGTATATAGCTGATAAATTTTTTGAATTTCAAGAAAATAGTCTAATATTTAATATTTTTTTGATCTAGAATGAGAACTATCTTAGGTGTAATAGGGGCAATCAAAAAAACTTTGATAAAAAAAAATGGTTATTAAGAATCGAATCAAGTATATACAATATAACGTCCACATCGAATGCATAGAAAGATCCTATATCTTATACGTAACGTACGTATCTACATACGTAAAAATATTTTGTTCAAAATAACCAGAAAGTACAAATACAAGATAAACAACAACGCATAGACTTATGTAATCAAATGTGTAACAGTGCTTTTATTATTCATCAGAGTCACTACTGTTTATCACGGAAATATGCTTTATAAGCATACATGAAAATAAGGCATGTTATCAGTAAAATTAAATAACGTGAGTTTTTTCAGTAAGGCTACAGAGATTTAAAAAAAAATTGTTCGATTCTATTAACGCTAGAATACTTTCATTCTAAGATCCGTTTCAGTGCGGAATGCATCTTGCAACAATAACAATAGGAGATAACATCAAGATACATCGCTTAGACAATATAAGTTTGGTCCACAACAATAGCCACATTTATATCTATTGAGCTCTCCATTGTCGGTAGTTATAGCAGAACATTTTGTATTTCAGAAATATGTTACAAAAGTAGGACGGGTCAAGCTAAAGTTTTAAAGAATCTTTTACAAGAAAAAAATATTCATTTTTTTAGATTCTAAACCTACTTGCAGTACCGGCGTTAGAGGGGGCGAGGTAGGGCAAATAATTGGGGGCGCCGAGGGCTAGATTAGCCGCGAAGGGCGGCGAAATTGTATGAAGTTGTTTGGTAGGAGCTAAGATGTTTTTTGCAAAAAAATTTGGCAGTTTCAATATAGGCAACGGAAGGTGACGACCATTTTTTTTTAGCTAATTTGGTACTTTGAAGGTTAAGAGGGCGTCAGAGAATTTTTACCCGGGGTGCCAGTGGCCCTAACGCCGGCACTGCCTACTTGACTTACGACTTACTTACGAATAGACAGATATATCATAAGCCTTAATTCTGAAACGGAAATAAATACATAATATTTAAGAATTTTAGCAATTGCACGCAATATAAACAGGCTATGTAAGTAACCCATTTAAAGTACGTATCATAAAACATTAGCACATAATATAAAGTATCAAAAGGTTCAAAGTATGTTTTTATTATATTTACTAAACACAATTAATAGGCGAAGTAAAAAGAATTCCCATTAGAAATATTTTAGATCTTAATCGCTTAACACGTTAAGCCAATTAGCGAATAGCAGCTTGTTCTAATTTATAACAGCTGTAAAGGTTTTCTCTTCGTTTGTACTGCTTAGTACGAAGAAAGCAGTTAAAACACGATCTGGTGTTATTCTTCATGTCTCACTTGCACTTAAACTAATGGGACGGCGTGGTGTTGTTGCTTTACAAAGCGATAAAGAGCGGCGATCAATGCGAACGAACTAAATAGATTAACTTCTGTGGGTTAAAGCACATACACACGATGTAATGTCGCATCGTGGTATGTTACGATAATGTACGATCCTGAAAATTACGTTACAATATCGCATCGTAGTACGATCTAGATTGTTAGAGAGTTTTTCTTTAAACTCTGATTTTAATTAATTAAAACAAAAGCGGATATGTTTTTCATTTTTACTATTAGGTACTCTAAATGCGAACGTCATTTTATTTGTTCGTTCGGTTTTCACGTCGAAATTACAAAAACAATTGCCATGAAATTTTGAAGAGGTAACTTCAAAAGCTCAGATTAAATTAAAGAATGTCACTCGTGAGAAAATGTGTCCTTCCCAAGTAAAGATAAACAATTTCCTACTTACACCGATAAATAATCTCAAACGCAAGCGGCGTCATGAGCAAAACCTAGTTTCTAATAGATCAAAAATCGTAACACATCAAGATATCGTATCGTGTTACGATAAGAAGTCGTAACTTGTGCAAGTTTCTTTCACAGTAAAACCAAACTCTTATTTTTAGCGCCCTCTCTTCCTAACTCAAGACAAACTTAAACTCGCGAACTCGGACCTCGAGATAGCAATGTTTAAATTTTACTTCCGCTCTTAGAAAATATCTAAGCCATTATGCGAAGGAATACTTTTCAGTTAAACCTACGTCGCGTCGTCTATCCGGGTTTTCAAAGGACTTTATACTTATTGTTACAACTATTTTATAGTTTAGAATTTTCACTGAGCATCTGTTATTGTTGCGGATATCTTAACAAATACTTAATAAAAATAATTCATAATGTATATGAATAGTTGTGTTTAAATTCATCTCTAGCTCGGCGGTGAAGGAAACATCGTGAGGAAGCATGCATGCATGCACAAATTCTGACACGTGTATATCCACCAACCCGCAGTGGAGCAGCGTGGTAGATTAAGCTCCATAAGCTTCTCCCTAATAGGAGAAGAGGACTATGCCCAGCAGTGGGATATGTACAGGCTGTGTTATGTATATGAATAGATAGATTTACGATTCTGACTTGCATTTCATCCGTTCATTTCTGATAATACAAGAATTATCTAGAAGAAATCTACGATCCTGTAGTTCGTAAAGCAATAACGTATAAGCTAGACTAACTACTTAGATTAATGGGACAGCTTCACGAGCTCGAAATAGCTTCTAAGCTAAATACAATGCCATGATCGACTTGAATCAATTACTATATTTAGAAACCGATACCAAACAAGATAAGCAAAAGATATGTATAATTTACACAATCAATAAGCACGAAAATAATAGGTTCAATTTGATGTAATTTTACTTTCATTAATTTATTATATTAAGCTTTTTATAATAAAAACTTATGAATTTGTAGTTCAGGTTCCTTTTTTTCGAATACCTCAGAACTTACTACCTACTTTAACTACCTACTTTTACCTACTTTAAAATATTTTGACACTAGTGTTTACCTACTACTAATAACGATTTTAAATACATAATTTTATAAATTTTTAGTATGTGATTAGTTAAAAATAAACGCATGCTTATATACCTATTTAATTAATACAATTCCTCCATGTTAATCTAAGCAGCGATCAACTACGCAGGTGGTATTAGCTTCACTAATGTGTTGACTCACGCTTAATTGGTTAATAGCAGTAAAAGTTATACAGCACCTCTGTTTACAAACAAGCTAGCTAAATATAGTTTTTATTAACATTTTATTAACGTTATAATATTAAATAAAACTTCTTTCTCGAAGTTTCTCTAAAAGTAAACTAATAACGTAAAACAAAAACTGAGATCCGAGTCAAATTTTAATTATTCAGAACTTTTAGTGCTCCAGTTAAAAAAACACTTTGAAATATATAAGGTACATATAAATGATTATCGATTTTAATAAGGACATCAATTTTATTTCAATAGAAGAACGTAATTGGATGTTTACCGCGCGGGATATCCTTGGAAAGACGGTTCCGAACCGAGTGTTACTTTTTGAAGAACGGGTCTAAATTCATTGCTGCGTCGTATTCACTGTGAACTAGACGTGTCGCCTATTGAATTGTGTTATCGGACGGACGGCCGAGCGGCCGCCGGGCGCATACGCGCGTTAGTAGGTATATAGCGGACCGGTTCGACGATGAATGAGGCGGGCGCTTGTTGTGAGGACGAAACAATGCAACATTGTGAAGTTTATTCGGAGTTAGAAGTGGGAGGAGATACGCGGAGGAAAAGGTTAAGGGAGGAGAATGAGGATAGTGAGGGAGAATGGCATATAGTATCTAGAGGTGCGAAGAGGAGTCAAACAATTCAGTCTAGAAATCATACTGAAGTGAAATCTCAAATTTGTATAACATATACAAATAAGTTACCTAAACAATTTGCACTTGCTAAACTTTTAAGGGCGAATGAAATTGACGGCATAACTAGAGTTAAATACGTAAACCCATTTAAAATTTTAGTCGACTTTGAGAAGGATATAAACGCGGAGAAGTTGATTAAACATGAAGAATTTAAGAAGTTAGGCTGGAGAATTCAAAAAACTTGGGAGGTGGGTGTGTCGTATGGCATGGTACAAGACATTGAACTTGAAATTTCAACCGAAGAACTACTTGAAAACATATCATCTGATGAGCCAATAATTTCCGTAAAACGCCTAAATCGTAGAGCAGAAGATGGTTCCTGGGTCCCCAGTGAAAAGGTTAGAATTGGTTTTGTCGGAGCTAGGCTTCCCCCTCATATATACCTACATCAATTGCGTATCCGTGTGGAACCATTTGTTTTCCCTGTTACTCAATGTTCCAGGTGCTGGCGGTTTGGACATCTTGTCCGAATGTGCCCTTCAAATAGAATCAAATGCCCTAAATGTGGCGAAAATCATGCTAACTGTGACCGCTCCACTTTTAAATGCTGTAACTGTAATGGTGATCACATAAGCTTGTCTAAGTCTTGTCCAGTTTACATTAAGGAGAAAAAAATACGCCAACTGATGTCTGAATTTAACTGTTCTTATAAAAAAGCATTAACTTTATACGTTCCACCTTCCCCCGTTCTTCAAGTCATTAGGAACAACCAGGCAAAGGTACCCAAAGAAAAAACAGCCCCTAATTCTGTACCTTCTACAACATCACAAATCATAGAAAACAACACCCTTGAAAAAACTGTAATGATAGAAGAAAAAAGCAATAAACAGCTACATGAAATCCCCAAACGGAAGAAGAAAAGGAAGAAGAACAAAATATTACTGCGCGTTGATAGTCAGGATAAAGAAATGGAATGGTCTGAATCGGTGTTTGAGTCAGAAGATAGCAGTTATTCTCTAAGAAATAATGTAAATAATATTGATGAAGATTCTAGTGAGAGACATCGTATCCCGAACCTGCAAGGACATTTAATAGGTCTTCTTGAAAAGCTTAAAACTGTTTTAAGTACTAGGAATGATGATTCATGGATGGACAAGATACAGAGAGGATTTAAATGTTTTATTCTGTGGATCATAGATGTATTTCAGGACGTTGTTACCAAATTACCCGTTATTAAAGACATGATTCACTGGTTTACTTAATATGGATCTGTATACTCGCAAAGAAATTAATTTGAATTTAATTCAATGGAATGCGCGTAGTTTAAGGCCAAAGCTTAAATCATTCGAGCAGTTGCTAATCCAAGAAAAAGTTCATATTGCAGCTGTATGCGAGACCTGGCTTAGTGAAGATAAACATATTAAGGTAAAAGACTATAATATATTTCGCTGCGATAGGAACGAGGCTTATGGAGGGGTAGCAATACTAACCCACAAATCTTTGCAATCGTATATGTGTAACGTAGATACTATTAATGCTGGTATAGAGATAATTCACGTTAAAGTAGTTAATTGTAACAAAATAGAAAATATAATTTGCGTTTATTGTCCATCTGATATAAGAACCACAAAACGAGATTGGGAGAAAATTTTTTCTATAGCCGTGAGCAAAACTATTATACTCGGAGATCTAAATGGACATCATTCTGTGTGGTCCAACAGGACTGATAATAGAGGATCCCAAATATTTGATGCTATTTCTGATAGTAATTTTGTTTTGCTTAACGACGGTTCTTTCACGCGTTTTCAACTGGTAGATGGTCGACTACGCGAGTCTTCGCCAGATGTCTCATTGATCTCTCCTGACGTGGCATTGAGATTTAAGTGGTCAACCTTGAATGAATCTCTGAGTAGTGACCATTTAGTTATAAAGTTATCTACGTTATATGTCTCTAATTTTTATACACATAAAAAAAGGAATTTTAAACTCGCTAACTGGGAGAGGTATCGTTCATACCTCGAAGAGGTATTTTTAGCCTTGGACTTGCCAGATGACCCTCAGTTAGCTTATAATTTATTTGTTGATAATATCAATAAAGCAGCTGAATTTCATATACCCTTTATTAAAATTTGTCATAATCCAGAAATAAATTTTAGACCAAGAGAATTTTGGACTCCAAACTTATCACATTCCGTAGCTAAAAGGCGTTTGGCATTAGGTACATTTAGACGTAATCCTACTCCAAATAATTTAACAAATTTAGATAAAATGGTTAGTGAAGCTCAGAGAAACATACGCCATGAACAATCTAAATCCTTTCGTAATTTCTACTCATCGCTTGATGAAGCTACATCTTCAAGTGATATGTGGCATCGTATGAGTTGGTTAAAAGGATATAAATATTCTCGCAAATACATAGATCCCGATAAAGCTAATTTATTGTTACATACGTTATGTCCCGACTACGTTTCTCCTGCAAAACCTCATTTTAGATTCTCTAACACTTTACTGGAAATTCCTATTACCGTTCATGAACTTAATAAATCAATAAAATCCAAAGATACAGCCCCAGGTTGTGATAATATCTCTTATTCTATGATCTACAATTTGCCAATTGTTGCTAAGCAATGGCTGGCAGATTTATTTAACTTAATTTTTTCAACTGGCTATGTACCTCTGCAGTGGCGTTCAATCGGGATCGTACCTATCCCTAAGCCTGATCGAAATACCTCTAACATTTCATCTTTAAGGCCGATTTCTCTTATCTCATGTATCTGCAAGATCTTTCATTCTATCCTCAATAAGCGTATAGAATGGTTTATTGAAAGAAATAATGTATTTTCAAGAAATTCTATAGGTTTTAGAAGATCCAATTCTTGTTTGGATGGGTTAGGTAAGCTTGTAACGCATATACAGACAGGATTTACTAAGAATGAGACAACAGTAGGATGCTTTATCGATATTGATAATGCTTATAACAATTTAGATATTTGTGCCCTTTTACATAAGTTAGACTATTTAGGTGTTGGTGCTAAGATTTGTAACTATTTATGGGAATTGTTAAAAGAAAGAAATTTAAATATAAAATTAGGTCATTATTCTATTTCGCGAAATACTGGTCGAGGTCTAGCCCAGGGAGATCCCCTATCTCCTTTGTTATTTAATATTGCAACCTATGATATATGCAGCCAGATCTACAACAATAATATTAGTGTGTTACAGTATGCTGATGATTTTGTCTTATATTCTACTAATAAAAAAATAAATGTAAGTGTTGAATTCGTGCAACAAGCTTTGAATAAATTACATGCCCTGTTTTCTGATTTAGGTTTAGAAATTTCTACAACTAAAAGCAAGGTTTGCGTTTTTAAAAAAGGACCAAATAAATTCCCTGCTGTTATTAAAATTAAGGACCATATTCTAAGTACAGAAGTTAGCATTAAATATTTAGGTATATGGTTGGATAGCTCGTTGAGATGGAGTAAACATATAAATGAGGTGAGAGAAAAAACATTGAAATTCATTAATATATTTAAAGTACTGGCGGGGTCAGGATGGGGTATTCATCCGCGACATTTACGACTTTTGTATATTTCCCTTATTAGGAGTCGTTTGGATTATGGTTGTTTTCTATACTCTGATAGTTGCCACTCTCATACAATTAAACTAGATAGGGTACAAAATTTAGCTATGCGAGTAATAGGTGGCTTCTTAAAAAGTACTCCCATACATGTAATGGAAACAGAACTAAACTTACAACCTTTAAGTATACGTAGGAGATTTTTAGCAGGCAAGTTCTGGTTAAAATCTAAATCATTATCTAGTAAATCAGAAATGATTAACCTTTTGGAAACACTCTTGTCTCGATGTACGTCAAATTTTTGGAAGAGGAAAAATATTCCTTTGCTCGCATTGGTCCAAAATGACTTGAGGGACATTTCAATACAGACATGTGATAAATTAGAAATGTATAGTTTAGATTTGTGGGTTAGTAGAATAGATCTTAGTGAAGTCTTATATATGAATATTGAAGATATGCACAAAGCAAAAGGTCAGTACAATTCTTTTAACTTAAAACAAATTTGTACCAAATATCTAGATAGTAAATTCTGTGGATTTCACTATTTTTTTTTTTTATTTATAGGATAGGTGGCAAACGAACTGACAGATCTCCTCATGGTAAGTGAATACTGCCGCCCAAGGACATTTGCAACACCAGAGGAGCTACAAAATGCGTTGCGCTTAAATGGGAATATGCTCTTTTCTTGAAGGTCTGCAGGTCATATCTGTCCGGAAATACCGCTTGCGGCAACTCATTCCACGATTTTGTGGTGCGGGGCAAAAAAAATCTGCTAAAACGCACAGTAGTACTTTGCCAACGGTCAAGGTGGTGGGGGTGGTAGAGTGGTCGCGTAGATCGATAACGGCAAGAGGTGGCAGGGATCAGCCCGAACAGTTTTTCGGAGCACTCTCCATGATATAGGCGGTAGAGAATGCATAGCGACCATGATATAGGCGGTAGAGAATGCATAGCAAATTTATACGGACGCTTCTAAGAATAGTTCAGGTGCAGCTTTTTTTGATCCACATATGAATATCGAAATAAAATTTAAAATTGAAGCTAAGGTGTCCATAATGCATTTGGAATTGTTAGTTATCGCTGAAGCGCTATCTTATATTAGTTCTATTAATTTTGATAAATTTGTGATTTTGACAAATTCAAAGAGCGCGCTTCAACATCTAGCTAGATGCACCCCGACTTTTCGAGGGCTTATGAAATATTTAAAATTATTTTAAATCCAATTTCTTTAAAAAAAAAACTATTATAATCCAATGGATCCCGTCTCACATAGGGATAAGCGGAAACGATAAAGTTGATCAGCTGGCTAATCAAGCTACTTATGAAGGCAGTCTTTTGCAATTGTCTCCTTCTTTTAGTGACGATATAATTTTGTTTAAAAAGAAATGCACATCTCTTTGGAAATAATACTTTGACCTACGTTCTAGAGATAAAGGGATTTGGTATCGAACTATTCAATCGGAGCCTCTGTCATCTTGGGTGCGCAATTGCTCGTTTAGTCAACAAGACGTTGTTCATCTGTTGTGACTTCGTTCTGGACACATTCCGTTGAATAAAGTCGGTTTTTTGATGGGAAAATTTGCATCCCCTACTTGCCCTGATTGCCAAAAAACGGAGGATGTACATCATCTTTTACTTGTATGTATTCGCAATGAAACAGAAAGACGGGAGATCGTTGGCCGCTATCCCATGATACAAGGAATTGGCGGGTATAATATTGCTCTTACCCATCTTGTATCAGATGAAGCATTATTTCGGTTATATAAAAAGTGTCTCCGGACTAACAGTATATCTAACAATATGTTTAGTAGTTCTTAAGTTGATATAGATTATTATTTGTAAAGTTTTGTGTACTCTATGGCGCTACGTAGTTCAAGAAAGGACCAAGCTCCTTAAATGAAGAAAAAAATCTTTATAGTTTTATAAATTGACTGGGCCATCGCACTAAATAATTTAATTTACACGTGTTTCCATGCGATGCCGAGTCTCAATATATTTATTTAAAACAATAAAGATTTAAAATAACTAATCTTTAATTAATGTAAATTTTGTTTTAATTTACCTACCAAAACCTTTGCACAAAACATTGAATATTTTATTTCTGTAAATACTTAACGTAAAGGATATTTTTATATTAGTAATACATTCTCTTAAGTGTATATCTATTGAAAAAAGGCGTTGATTTTTAACATCATCAATATTGAATACGATTAGCAAAAAAAAAAGTGTCTCTATATTTTGTGTAGGTTGATCCTTTAAATTTTCACGAGCAATAGCTGTATTTCGTACATTTATATCGTAATTATTACCAGGTTCATAAAATAAAACAAAACTCATATTATGAACTAGCTGACCCAGCAGACTTTGTATTGCCTTAATTTTAGAACATTTTTATGAGAAATATAAAAAAGTAGTTTTTAGTTTTAGACTTCAGAGGTCATCCGAATGACAATTCGGTCATACATTTATTCCAAAAATATTATAAACAATAATAATAAAGTAAAAGGTACATTAAACAAATTAAATTTTAGCGAAAAAGTCATTTCGAACCGTTTATATGTAATTATGCTATTAGAATGGAAGCGATTATTCATGATGAGCAAATTTTAAAGTAAATGTAATAAATTTTATGATTATGTCGCAGTCAACAAAAAATAAAGAAGATAAATTTTTAGTTGAGTATAAGGATAAAACATGATTGTATGCACCATCCTGTTTCTCACAGATAAATTATTACTCGAAAGTCTAAAGGGTTGTAAGCAGTGGCGAAGCGTGCCTTAGCGGGGCTCCGTATCAAAAAAAAATTTGGAGGCCCCTAAAATAAACAATGGTTGCATTCAATTGAAATTAATATTTAGGTATA
Source organism: Junonia grisea (assembly GCA_018235645.1). Taxonomy (NCBI): domain Eukaryota; kingdom Metazoa; phylum Arthropoda; class Insecta; order Lepidoptera; family Nymphalidae; genus Junonia; species Junonia grisea. The sequence continues at coordinate 3,084 of DVXP01001442.1, read as the reverse complement.
GTTTACTTGGCATGTTTTCAAGAAGTTTTGAAAATTGATCATTGTACGTTTTTACCTCCTCTTTGCGAATTTCTCACACCTTTGCCGCCTCTTATCTTTACAGTTCTCGCCGCCTTATTGAAAAAAAATGACGCCCAAAAAACAAATTTTTGACATTTTCCACCGACGAGTACCACTAAGCAGTTTAAACTTTCTCCCGAAACCCTGGATCTGATGAGGCAGAAACATTTCTTCTGCACGAAATTACATCTGCACCTTCGCCATAGCAAAAAAAAAATTAAAATCCACGCGTTTTTCAAATATGAGGGTCGTCATCAAAATAGGGGGACCAATTAAGACGGAGGCTGGCAAAACAGTAATGTCAAGATTCAGAAAGAGCTTGAGAACAGATATTGTGCGTGCAATAGGCTATAGCTCAGGACACTGAAGATCCACGTGCACTTCTGATCCGCCATTATACCGAAGTGATTCACGTGATCCGCCATTATACGAAGGTATGCCGGACGTTACGTAAGCGAAATTAATACGGCGCTTAAACAGCTCTGTAATGGGAGGGCCTTAAAGACTACTGTCCAAAAAGCCTAAGCGAAACTCTTTCATACCGTCGTCCATCGAAGCACAAAGCCAAAAGCGAAGTTCAAAGGAAAGCGACGTTTAAAGGAAAGGAAAGGAAAACGAAGTTTAAAGGAGTATGTCTTGTTCTTCAAGAAGTTTCATAAGATTTCATAAAGAAGTAAAGGCCCGACTTCACTTATGAGCCAGATTTAGAAGCTCTCACCGGTCGTTACGAATCGTCTCGCCATCGACAATAGAAAAGCCGAATCAAATGCTGAATGACCTTAATTATTCAACTTTCCCAACGTGTATGTCTCCGTCAACGTGTGTGTATGGCTTTGAGAGAGAAGCCAATTTGGTAAGCTCTGTCGAGTCCTTACGTGGACAAGTCTGCAATGACTGTGATGACATACCACTGCTGAGATGTAAAATGATGTGCGAGCTATGCTCGGAGTTTCTCTCAAGGATAAAATTGAAAATTAGATTATGCACGAGCGAACCAAAATAACCTAATAGGTCACAGAATCAGCTTGCAGAAGTGACAGTGGGCCGGTCACTTTTTGTTTGCCAGCCGTTAAAGCAAACGAGTGGACCGCGTCTTAGCAAACTTAGTGTAGGATGCTCTTTGGCCTGCTGGACTCCCGCACGGATACTGGAGAGGACCGGCTGAGGCTTGTCGAGGACCGGGATGTTTGGCACAAACTTGTTTAAGTCAATCAGTGTGCTGCGAATGGCTGACGATGTACATAGCACGAAAACAACACTAATTTAAACTAGAGAAAATGTCTCTTTTTGTGAAAACCTCTTTTTGAAAATAAATAGTTTCAATGTACAAGCGCCGCAACCACTAAAGATTTTAATGAAGATTTCAATAAAGATAAGATTTTTCTAAAAAGCCATTTTAATTCTATGAAAGCGATAATTGAGGTAACCGAGTGATGTAGTCAAATGTTTTAAAACTTTTTCGATTCATCGTTTTTCCAACATTTTTTGTTAAGAATTTAAATACAAGTATTTAATAACAATGATACAGCCATTTTTGCTTATTTTTATTGCAGTTTTTTGTGGTTAATTCACAATACATAGCGATATTATCGAAAAATCTTATCTTAACAGGAGCTCAGCTGCAGACGCGATTTTATGAAATTTTGGAGATGTTTAGATGTTTTTACGTCACTCTACATATTCTCAGCGAGTAATGTGATAGTTTTAAAGCAATTGCTTCAATGTAATAAAACAAATTAGATATCGATAATCTCATGGAAATTGGCCATTTTACAGAATGGGGCTGAAAAATCGTCACCATTTCTCGTACCGACCCCACGAATCGGGGACGTTAATATAAAAAATTGTAAATAGCATTTTTTTGCTATAATACGATGTAGGCAGACGTAGGCATTGATGTTTGTAAAAATATGCTATAATGACGGTTTCCCGAAGAGAAAGTATGGACGTCGTTCGTTCGTTCGACGTTTGGTCAAAAAGCGACATATCTGCTTTGCTGTAAAAAAGTGGCTTTAAAAGGTCAAATAATGCTGAAAGGTGACTCAAACGATAGAGTAGCATAAGTACAGCTACGGATTTAAATATTTAAGACGTTTGCTTGAATATTTTGATATTTTTAAGTATGCTTTTCTAACGAATCCATATTTCAAATTTGCGCTGACACAACTGCTTTATTCAACGTCCACCTGGTGAGCGGTTTCACACAGGACTAGTTTTGTAGTGTTTTAAACACAATATTAGTGTTATGGAGTGGTCTACTATCATGGCCAAAGACATTAGAGATTTTCACATTCTGTACAAAACAACGAGATAGAACCATCGGCAAAAAAAGTTAGAAACTTTGTTACTTTTGCATCTTGGATATTGGGTGTCTAGTCATTAGTCTTATATTTTTATGCATTATTACGACATTTATTGTGAAAAATATTGTAGATTTCAGCTGTAGCCTAGGAATTATTCCTATGTGAATGCCATTGAAAACATATGGAGACTAATGACGCGAGCAGTTACCAAAAAACTAATAAATTTGCAGAAAACAATGATAAAATTATTACTAAAGTGTGACATCATAACCTTGAATTGCAATAACATTCAACAATTTATATTATTGGCATGTCCCATCGCGTAGGAGATGAAACTGTTTAGAAAGGTAGAATAATCAAATATTAGTAAATTTCATGTGAACCATCTTTAAAGTTTAATAACAAAAAATATATAATACTGAACTTTAATGTATTTACTGTTTTATATTGCTACTTAAAATCTCTTTTTAATTATATATACCAAGTTTATAGAAACAGAGCAAATAATAAACAAAACACCAGTTAAGATCAAAAACTAAGCCTTTAACCCGTCCCTAATAAACTGGCCAGCTACGGTATGTTATACATTCGTCGCAGAGGCGTAGCTAGCGCCGTATCAGCCGTATCAATTATACGGGGTTATGGGGGCCCCCTAACGTGCTTAAACAAAAATTAGAAAAATGCTATCTACAATGTCACTTTTGTCTGAAAAGTTTTCCGG
>DVXP01001441.1:0-15042 GCA_018235645.1 Junonia grisea | reverse complement strand
AAATTCGAATTACTAAATTTGACCCAAGAATAAATAATAAATAAAACAAACGGGGTGAGCTAAATAAAACCGTTTAATAAAATGTTTGTAGCATGGGAAAATTTACAAATCCATGAATAACCAGTTTACTACCGCTTAGGTCACCATCTTGGTATCGAGTAAGTTATGAATGAATTAATGCTTTGTTATTGCCGCGTGCTTCGGCGCAAATCAAAGCAAGGAATCCATTGCTATAGTTAGCGTTGCCAGACGTTCGGAAAAGCCAGACATAGTGCATATCCCGCCAAAATAAACGGTGTTTGCATTTTCCGGCTTTTGTTAGAATATTTTTGTTAGAATATTTCGGTTGTTTATGAATAAAGGTAAGACGTTAGTATGCGTGTTTTGGCAAGTACTGTAAACAGTTTTTCACTTTAAAAACAATAATGATTTAATATTTATTTTAATTATGTTTTTGTGTCGAGCCAGGTCAGTTGAGTATTTTTTAGACTCAAATATCGGTTCAGATAATGCACGTAAAATATCCAACACATGACTTGTGAGCGAATTGAAAATATTAGCTAAGTTTTCTAACCGGATAAAACTAGTAACAGTTCATGAAAGAGGGTCATAACAAATCAAACATATTAACTAAGTGACACTTACAATTTCATCCCGACTTCCCGCAATAACATTATCGTATTATCCTTGATTTTATTGTTTCTGAACTGAATATAAATGATATCTCTCGTACCTCCTGTCATACGTGTTATAAGATTTCGTGCAGATTGGAATATTTTTGTAACTCAATTCCTAATATATTATTTAGAACTGTACGAATATTATAAAAAATAAATTACTTTTATAAATATGTTTCTATTTTATAGACAAGGTGGGGGGGGGGGGTGTGACAATGAAACTGTTGAAGCGTTTTGTAAAATATTTGAGTTACATAGCCATGCAAGTACGTATTAAGTATTTAAGTACATTCAAGTACGTATATAAGTATTATAGAAAACATGTAAATCATCCTCATAATTAATTATAGTTTCATTCTTTTTAGGAAAATAATTTAATAGAAATCACCAAACTTCCTTTATCTACAACTGAAAAAATCCACATTTTTCCACCAATATAATCGCGTCCTTACATTGACGATACAATATAGAAATACCGTCAAAAAGATTTCTGGTGATTTGTCAAAGGACTTGTCCTACTGCCAGATTACTTGCGAATAAAATCAGAGGCTCACTAGATGGCAATCAGAGGCTATGATAGATGTTTCGGCGCTCATTTATTCAGAAGTGTATGTTTTAATGTCGTCGGTATTGTATTGTTTTTAGAGGTCGACGGTTAAAAAATAGGATGTTATGGAGTTTGTTGAAACTTTAAACTGTTTTTCTATGACAATAAAAGAGGAGATAGTACCAACTAATAGTAATATGTCAGTATTCCTAATGAACATTTGAGTGTAAACTTTAAATCGTAAATGGTAAGGTTGTTTCACCACACGCGGCACGGATATTGACCGACTTTATTATTTTTGACATATACCAAAATGCTACGTCCACACGCGCACGATGTCGGTATATTGTATATCGTACAGATGTAATAATATCATTTGCTGCTTATTCCCTTGTCACAAAAAGGTACGTTCAAAATTTATTCACACCCATAAAAGATATGTAATATTGACAGGTCGGTGCGTGTGTTGAGGTGTTCGAGGCACATGTTCTGGATCAGGCACAAGATCACGTAATTTTAATCGGTCCCTCGGGAGTTATGCGTTTAACATTATAATAATTATACGTGAAGGACGAAAATGTCGCAAACGGAGGATTTTGAAAACTGGGTGTAATTAAGGTAGATTTCGGGTGTGAAGTAGAAGAAAGATACCTAATAGAGATATCTATGTAATACCTACATATGTATGTAGACGTTAGTCTAAATTTCAATTGTCCATTTATTGAAGTTATTCTTATTCGGAGTTCGGTATGGAGACCACATAGCGAGACTGTAAGCGTTAGAATTTTTTAAGCTAGAAAAAAATTTTTTTAGAGCTAAAAAAAATAAACGCTTCACATTCAACGGCTGCCCAGTAAGATCATAGGATCTTTGTCGGGAATCCGGAACACACACAACACAAACACCCAGACCGCAACAGGTAGACGACGGACGAATATAGATGTCAGTCATGAGCGGAGATCGAATCCGCGACCGCTAACGCTTCGAGAAAACTTATTTATATTGTTAATTAACATTTTAGATTGTAGTTTGTAGGTGCATTATTATAAAAGATCTCAGTAAATTATAAGGCAAATTTTAGTGACTGTTTAATAATTATTAAAAATTACTTTAATTTTTAAAAATTTATTCTTATTCACGATAAAAAAAGCTACTGAGGTTAGTATCCCCGCACAAGGCAAGTATCCCTCAAAGCATTTTCCCCGCGGGGCTAGTATCCGCCATAGTAGGGCAACTATCCATTTACCGAGAGGTGTAATAAAACAGTATTTATTCAAAACCATTGTTAATTATGTCTATAAAAATAGGCTGTTATGAAAGATAAAAGACCGATGTTTTGAGATATATACTGAATAATTTTCAGAAAGTTATATTATAGTATTTTTACTACAAAACTTTTTCTAAAAGTTGGGCAACTATCCGGCTTTTACCCTATATACGTATTTTAACAATGAATGAACTAACATTAATGACACTCGTAAATAAATATACAATTTACCCACATACATAGGTAAAAATAATTTCTTTCACTGAAACCCTTCAGCATTTGATTTCCCATACTAAATGGAAGGGATCGTCGATCTTCAAGATTAGGTCATCTCATGTTATGAAGATTAGTCCTTATACGACTTCGTCATCACAATTGGTCAAATAGGTACGCATTATGTTCTCTACTTTCATTTATTTTTCTTTCCAATAATAATAATTTAACCGTTATGTTAGGTTTTGCCTCTTACTCTGCCTGTGACTCAACAACAGTTTTTTCAAGTGTTGATTTTAAGTCAACGACTGCAAACACGTAGAAACATGTAGAACCCTCTTACAAATGTAGGCGATCACTCTACCTTCGTAGATCTATTATCGTAAATATGTTATGATAAATGATATAAGAAAAGAAGTAGTCATTCATAATGACAAAGATTGAAACTTTAAAAATTTTATGTAAAAATATCGCTAGCATCGACAAAAAAAAAGTTTCGTGGCTTGTTTTTTTTAGCTATTTACCAATTTGGTGACATTATCGGTAAAATTTTCAACAATTTTAATTCCACCAAATCTAATAAAATAAGTATATAATTTTAAGAGAATTAAAATAAAAAAATGCTTTATAATTAAAATGGTAAATTGGTAAAACATCAAACAAATTTAAATTGTATATATGTAATTCTGCTCTCAATTTTTTGTCTGTAAATAATAAAAATAAGAGCAAAAATAATGTCCATATGTAGGCGTTTTTCTTATTATTAAGTATTTCTTTGATTGCGAAATTGATGTATTTCCACAGAACACGACATCGAAGTTCCTTTGAGTGATTCGCATAAATAACTTGTTCATATAAATTAATGAACTTGAATTGCTACAACAGTAAAAATAAAATGAAATATGAGTTGGATTCTTCCGACGGTTTTTTTATAAAGTATATTACAGATATATATATATAAAAAAATTAAAATGCTGTTCGTTAGTCTCGAAAAACAATATGTAGATTCCGGCGAAAACGAATAGGTAAACACTTGAGCTTAGTACGAAATTCAGAGACATGGTCATATTTGCGTAAGCCAAATATGAACCGTATAACTAGGTTTTAAAGACGCTCAAGTTTATTTAATTGGTTCTCATTTAAATCAAGATAGCTTGCGTTGGCATAATCGAAAATGGATAGAAGTAGAAAATGCGCTAACATAGTCTTGGTGGAAATAGGAAGAAAAAAGAATGGAGACGTCGTAGAGAGCTCATCGCCGGCAAAGGTTTTACTGCTGACTAAATTTAGCTGATGTGACTATGAAAGTGTAAAATCGAGATGTATATACCGAGATTTTCTATCGTGGAAGTATATGGTACAATACAATTATCTAAAATAATCCTAGAAATAATATGTTGTTTGTAATTTCCTTGTACTATGTAACTTGTTTCTTAACTTTCTACCAAAATAATAAAATATCCTATTTAATTTATTTTCTATCGAGATACTAAAACGTAAAAAGCATCGTACATTGAAGAGTGAAATCCACATTTATTCTCTCTAATATCTCTATCTCTATAATAGCAAAATTATCGACTAACATATCAGTATGCCGTTAAAATGTAAATATTTAAATTTCGAATTTCATGAGCTTGAGATTTTTGCTCCATATTACCGCTATACTGATTTATCATTCGCGTGATGGTCGACATAGCAAGGCGCTGTCTCCGGAGAATATATGGCCTCTTTGAAGCGCAGAAAGATGGGTAATTTCATTGAATTTATGAACGTATCAACGTTGAAATTGCGAGGTTGAAAATTTGAACGTAAAATCGTGATAAACATCGGGTCCTCCGGTGTTATGGAGTGAGAATATTTTTTTGTAATTGTTAATGAAAATTAGGTTGATTACACTCGTCTTGCAGTTTGCATATGAAAATGAAATATTTAAAATTTGTGTGATGGATATCGTAATGAATGAAATGTGTTTTGCTTTTTACTTTTCACATTATTTGTATTGAGATAATAATTATAAAAATTATGACAGGTAGATAATTATTTTTTTAAAGATTCCTAGAGAAATTACATGTATATAAACTATTTAAATTACCATACTTTTTATCTTTAGTATTTCGAATGTGTATAATTATTACGTATACCATTTTATATAACCATTCTTTACCTTATAGTGCTAATTAGCTTGAATGTAAATGTCTCGTTAAAAGGAAATTATTTGGAATAAAATTACATTAAAAGACAAAGAAATTACATCAAGGAACAAAAGTGCGAAATTGTGTCAAGACCCTACGTTACAAAGAGCGGTACAGAGCCGTGTTTTATAAAATTAAAACTCGTTTAACTTGCGCTAATCGGTTCTGAAATTCATAAGGGCATTATGAATATTAGATCGATTTAACGGGCGGTTGAGATTCACTTTTGTAAGAAACTTTGGAACTTGAACGATATGAGTTATTGAGTACGTTGGCTTGTGTAGCGTACAAACATGTGGATTTATTGCAAACATTTAGATTAGCTAAGTTGTATTTGTAAATATTAAGAGTTATTGGTAATCTATTTGTGTCTCAAGATATTTTAGTACATTAAAATTGATATCGAAGTCGCTGTTATTAAAAAAAGGATACTTATCTGTAACTTCTTTTTAATAAACTTATTTTCAATTGATTATATTATTTTCTATTAATTTATAATAAATTCTGTGTTTTAATCGTACTTGTTATTATCGCTTTGCTCTTTCATAAATGTTTGAATAACGCTAAAAGAATTTTTCAAATTAGACTATTATTTCAAAGATCTCTGCATTAAAATTACAAAATATATCCATTTTTAAGTGTATTAAAATTTGTAAAATTAAACTACACAGACCGTGTGTTGTACGTACAGCACACATGCAAGCTAAAGTTATGAAAGATATTGTATGGAACCTTCTGCGTCTATTCCCGACGACTGCAATTTACTGCAAGGGGTAAAAACAGTTGTGTAGGTTGAACTAAAATTACTGCAGTGTTGCAACATTATAAGGATGCTTTCACATGTATCACGAGGCCGTTGTAAACTGCAAAACAATGTACGAACACTTCTTATTGTTGGAAAATAGCACGTTATTTAACACTAAGCTGCAAGCTGTTGCGCGCCATCTGTTCTGAAAGAAATCTTTAACGTTTTTACTTTAAGTTAATATATACAATGCAATATTGTTTATTCAAATATAAAATATGGTATTATCAAGTTATATTATGAAATATCTAAAATCATCTTATTTTTATTACTATGGCATAAATAATCCTAAACAGATTCATTACATATAAATTTTTATCTTTCGAAATTAGTAAGTAATCAATATTAATTATTTTCGTAAATTCATAGTAAGTATTAAGGTCTTTATATAAACATTAATTTATATATTTTTATAATATACGAAAGTTACAAATATCTACCTACATAATTATGTGCGTTCCATTCAAACCCGCTAACACAATTAATTATTAGCCACACAAATCGTTACAACCTTAAACAGTACTCAACTGATTTATTTACTTACTCATAAACGTACCGAACCGGCTAAGTTATGCTAGCTCAAGATTTCCCCCAAAGTTATAATACTAAAACAATATCCAGCTCAGCGACCTAAATAAAAGTAAGATATTTTGTAAACATTTTACTGCGCCCCAGCCTGTGACGATATTGTGGACGCTGTTGCTGCATAACGACAGTTTTTACTGCCTTCAACGAGACCATTCAGTAATGTTACGTCCCGCCATAGATGTCGTTACATCGACAACATTCGAAAGGATAAGGCTGCTTGCAGACGGCCCAAAAGTGGTGGTTTCTAAGGTAGTGCCATGGTGTAGCGCTATGAATGTCTCATTGTATGTAGTAATAGATCTAAATTATACTCTTGCGTGTTTTTGGTCTCGTCAGCTTAAATTTGTTTGTCTTATTGCACAAACTATTTATTGATATCGAATTCGCGAAAGAAAATCAACTAAAATTAAAGTTATATGGAACCTTTTGAGTGTTCCTTCTAGAATATTTCGTACATTAAACCGCTAGCGGTTTAAAACAATTTGAAATATTTTAATAAGTAGGTTGTACCATTAGAACGAAAATTAAGTATAAAGTTTCCATGCTGTCGCGCAATGTTAGCGATCGCATGGCATAAACTTGCCGTGCCGTGGCAACGTGTGCAAACAGCTTTATATTATTTTTCAACCATAGATGTCGTTTCACACAGACGTTATTCGGACGTGTAATACCCAGAAAATAGGATACCGATAGAAAACGTTTGAATATTATTTAAAACTTCCCCTTCCGCCATCGATACCCGCGAGGGTCAACACCTTTGCAACAGACTAAAAATATCTTGGAAAGCGATTGAGAATGAACGTAAATGGTTTCGCAACTTTAAGAGATTCTTTGAAACTTTTCTTTGTAACTATACCAATAGATTGATTTCAGATATTTTTTTCAAATTATTTTTTATTTATTTTATAAAATTCAATCATATTTTTACACTTTTATGACAGTGAAAAAGATTTTTCAAGCTATGATAAGAAAACGTATTTCCACGGTAGATGCTTCTCTAAAGTAAACCACGAGTGGAAACTCGCGTACAATATTTACAACTAATCACGCGGCCTCAAGATAAACCCTATCACAAAAGTTAGTCTTAATACATGAAACTTGAGTGGTGCCTTAGTTGCGTGGTGGCTGGGGCAACTGCAACTGACAGTATCAACCGTGCAACAGCAACAAGCTCGCAACTTCGCGACATCGCAGATAAGCATACAAACTTGCAATTCCTTTCCTGTTACATCAGTTCTAAGACGTCGTTGTTTTGCTAACTGATTTAAAGTGTTGTTCTGCTTTTGTCTTTCGTGGATTTCAATTTTCATGATTCAACTGTTTATAATATAATGGACGACAACCCTCAGTCACTCTCCACCGTCTTTATTGAGTTAAACCGTAATTTTAATATAATTTATACTTAATAGACTAAGATCCTGTAAACACCAGAACTATGTGATTTCTTAAAAGATGAAAGGTACTCTGTTCATATGTCTAACATAACTAGAGATGATAGCTCACCATGATACTACGGATCTTAGTGGCTTTAAAAGATCATAGGAAATGTATTTTGATATCATCACAATTACCCTTAAACTTTTTTTAAATTGATGTAACTTTTTTACTTAAATAACTTTTAAAAGACGATTTCTCAGCAGCATCCGCATCTTTTACCTAAAAATAGCATCCGGACAAAAACTTCCTGATATCTGTAAAAACCACCATTAATTTGGACTTTTTATGTAGTAGGTCCTATAAAACGGAAACTATCCTACAATAAAATTTAGATTACGATGATCATTAAAGAGAAACATCTAATTTTTTTTTAAGTTTTTATAAATAACGATGGTCTTGCTTTCACAGGATCTTAGGCTATAAGCGTCCCAGGCAATCAGAGGCCGGACGAAACCAAATTAAGACAACACGGCTACTATCCCTGTTGCTTCATTATTACATTATATTAAATGGTTAATATTAAAGAACATTTACACTTTTCATTAATAAATATATCTTCTTATGTAAGTAAATTTAAAGAACGTTTCTGTATGTACATCTGTGTAACTAACAGTTGTTATTTACTTTGTTATTTAAACTTGTAAATCGTCAGCTTCTTCGTACATATTGTTTTGACTAACTAAATTCACACGTCGCATGTTATAGTACCAGTAGAGAGCGCGGCAGTGGCACTGTTCTAGCGCTCACGTCGTCCAGACTTTGCTTTGTTACAATATAATATGTTGCTTTATATTTTACATAGTTTTTACGCTGCGTTCTAATAAAATATTTGTGTGTAATATAAACCGGGCCGGTACGTGCTTTGCTACGTATAGAGTGAACGAAAAAATATCTATTAATATAATAGATACATTTTGACAGCAACATCCTCATTAACAAAATGATCCGCTATATATTGAATTCATTTCTTACAAAAAATGTCATAAATGAAGAACCGCTCGGCCGATTTTGGGCAAATTTCGAAAAAAAAAACGAAAAATCATCTACCACATGGTTTGAGCAAAACATATACTATACATATATTTGGTTTGGATAGAAAAGCCCGTTCTTGAGTTATGAAAATCCAATTAAAAGTGACATTGATTTTTAAGTATACCTATAGATAAAGATTTCGTACTATAAATATTGTTTTATTATTTTTTTATACATTAACGATCGTGTTTCTATACTTCTGTACATAAATAAATTATTGAAATGAAAAAGATCATTGAAAGGATTACAAGGGAAGTACACATTTATTATATGAGTATTTTCTTCCTAGAAAGGAAGGTTTTTTAAACTCTGTCTCTATATCCAACTTCAACGCGAACGAAGTTGCGTGCACACGCTCTTGTTTATATAAAGGCTTTACTAGCAGATGTTATTGTTATAACACTTATAAATGATATTGACCAAATTATAGCATAACAAAAGATTAAATTAAGTGTTATTTTTAGTTTGTTTTGTTGGGAAATAAGGCATCATAGTTAAACAAGGTATCATAGTCATGAGCTATTTTTAATATAATTTTATCTCTCTTTTGGTAAACTATCTAAAGACAGTCTGAGCTCTTAATCTTATTATCTAGATTATACAACAATAGATGCCCTATTGCTGTAAAAAATTCCTTTTGCTTTTCCAGATACTTCACCTAAACCTACCTACCTACTCTGTTCCCCTACACACTTCCGTCTAGTCGTTTCTTCGCTTGTCTGACCGTTATAGATTAATATTTTATAACATACCTAATAGTTTGAATTTTCATAATAATATAAGGACTTGGAGCCCAAGTCCGCTCTCCAGTCCTTACCTTACTATCTTTTATATTTTTTATCCTTTTCAGACTGGTAACGACAAAAATATAAATCCGCGGCCAACGCAAAAGTACGTACTCGTATTTTATAAAAACAACAAAAACCGGCTAACATTCAAAAATACGGAAGTCTCATAGAGCGTTCTAACTCGCGTTTTATCGATTTATTTATATATTTATTAACTATAGTGTTACATTTACAGGAGGCGTGGAAGTACCGGAATTCGGGGAGCCAATCACCAACCTGACAGTTCCCATCGGCCGCGATGCGACTTTCAAGTGTATAGTCGTCAATTTAGGCAATTATCGAGTGAGTACCTTATCTTTAACAGTATTATTAAACCCAAACCTACCTACCACTTAAGCGTTACCCAACATAAATGATAATCAACGGCATTTCAAATTATTATTTGACAATATTTTGTTAGCAGTTCAAATGGAGTTTATCGATCTTATATAGAACTGACAGGTTATTAGTGTTTACACTAAGCTATGAATGCCTTATCTCTGCAAACATAAATTGCACACTAATCATTTATGTTGACTAATGTGGCGAAATGTATTGGGTATTGACACCACGCACATATAGGATGTGAATTATTGTAGGTTGACAAGATTGGAAATCATACACGAATCTAACACCCTAGTGAATAGAACCAAACTATCAGATATCATGTGACATAACTCAAAAACAACACACACATATTGTAATTTAAATATTATAATATAATATATACTCGTATATATAACTTTAGAAAACACGTTAACAAAAACAATATACGGTAAAATTGATAGCTAACCTTTGCTGACAATGTTTTATGGAATTATAGTTAGGGGACCCATGGAACGCCTCGTAGAAAGTGCATTACTTTTGTTTCCTACATTTAATTAAAATCTTTAAAAAAAAGCTTTTATATATATTTCAAATAAAAACGTAGCTGATCATAAATTAATCATTATTTCGAATAAAAAATCGTAACATTAAAAAAAAAACGTAACACAGCCTGTACATATCCCACTGCAGGGCATAGGCCTCTTCTCCTATTAGGGAGAAGGTACGGAGCTTAATCCACCACGCTGCTCCACTGCGGATTGGTGAATATACATGTGTCAGAATTTCTTCTGGCACATGCAGGTTTCCTCACGATGTTTTCCTTCACCGCCGAGCTCGAGATGAATTTAAACACAAATTTAGCACTTGAAAATTCAGCGGTGCTAGCCAGGGTTCGAACCCATGACCTTTGGTTAAGATCCACGTGTTCGCACCACTTGGCCATCTCGGCTCATAAAACATGTGTAAAAATATTAAACAAAATTAAAATATCGTTTTAATGCATTATGCGCATGCGATAATAATCCCGCCTCTCTGTTTCCGTGCTGATGGCGGCCATCGCAGGGGTCTTTTGTAAATGCAATCTTACATAGCCCCGATCTTCCTTCAAGGGATAGGTATCTATGAAGATTTATCCGGTATCAACCAAAAAAGTTAACATGACATATCAACCGGAACCGAATTGTTCTAACGACCACACTGGAGTACATCTTCAAACAGATTAAGAATATGATTATACTATCCGCGTATATATAGTCGAAGATAGTAAAAGTATGCCCAATTAATTTTTTAAATAGATTTTCTTTGATATTTTTAATACCAAAAGATTGTACATTCACCCTTATTAAGCAAAAGATTTTTTTACAGTTGTTTCTTCTAGTTAAAAGTTAAGCAAACCAAATCAATGTCATTGAAATATTTCCTTAAAATTATAGTGCACCCGTAAATGTTAGACCTTAGGTAACAAAGCTGGTACCGAGGGGCGATGTAAATCTTAAACTATCAAACTTATCCAACGGTAACGAAGAAACTATTTTAAAGTAAATTCTATTTATTTTTCTATACTCCTTCCTAGGATTCCTTATTAAACGACGAGCCCGTCGCCACCACTTGTAGTCTTCTATTCCGTATCGTGAGAAAGCGATTGTCAACGCATTATTTGTTTAAATATTTACGAGCTATTTATACTTTAACATCATCTTACGCAAAGGGAAAACCGATAACACAATTTAATACGTGCGTTTAAGGTAATAGAAAGTAACCCATTTTGTTGCGATGATTCACAGCTAAACAAAGCCTAAAGGGCGCCATGTTGGTCGGAATTCACAATTACTTAATTAGAATTGCAGTAATCGTTTCTGTAGACGGATCTTAAGTTTCTTGTTAGTATAAATAATTAGCGGTACAAATACATATGTATGGAACATCTTTCATCATTGTTGGGAAACGTTGAGAAACTAATCAGTGCCTGGCTTTTATTATGAAAACAACGCTTGAACTGTGCCGCCTTATCTTAAGTGGCTTTTATCACCTATGGATATTTGCAAACTATGAGATGTTGTGGATAGGTTGCCAGTTCTTAGGAAAAGTTATCTGTATACTTGTTTTATATCCGTAGAAATTGTCTTGACACTTCAAAAAAATTGTGAATGCTAAGCAAAAATATATATCATATATGTATGTAACATTACAAATTAACAAAATTATGTAAATTGTAACATACATCTACTAAAATAATTAGCCAAGTGCGTTTCGAGCCACGCGTATGAAGGGTTCCGTAGTCTTCATCATAATACGCGCACATCTTTAATATATCTTTAAAATTAACTCATTTCTTAACAATTGACATGTATATCTTAACAATTTTAAATTAACTTTGGGCAAAATATTTCTTTTTACTTTGATCGGCTATAACTCGATAACTATAAAAGCCCAGATAGCCGTGATAATTTTCCTTTTAAATTCATTATATGTACTACTATTATGAAATTTTTCACATTTTTAGAAACCACAGTTTAGTGCGTAGAGTGGGGTGACACTTGACTCTAAGAAATTTTGACATTTTGAAGCTAATTATAGAAATATTTTGGAAACAGTTCCTCGTTCGGAAAAATGGTTTTTCCACACCTATATTATTTTTAAACGACCTATTCAACGATACCCTACACCACACCTTTACATATAGGGGAGGCGCCCTAACAAAAATTATTTTTCAAGATTTTATATATACTCATGCCGAATTCCAGCTTTCTAGTATGAAGGACCTCGGAGCAAAGCCGCGGACAGACAGACAGACAGACGGACATGGCGAAACTATAAGGGTTCCGTTTTGACTACGGAACCCTAAAAAGTACTTAATTACTTTCATGTGAACTCTGACCTTCGCCAGTTAATTATACCATGATAGGTTACTTTTTAATAGCATAAAAATTTATTGACAAGTTAATTACGAATAATTATCTCAAGATATAACCTTAACACTCAATAACTTACGCAGATGTGTCGTAACTTGAGATACAAACAAAAAATCAACGAAAGAAAATAGTCTAACGCAATCGATACTTAGCAAGAAGGTTATTGCAATCATATTCTTAAGAAAATCATATTAGTATACTATTCATGTTTGTATAACTGTAGGTATATTATATGATTATTTTTGAAAAAAATATCAAATCAAAAGAAAAGAAAATATTACTGTATGTTTAATGTTGTCTAAGATTTTCGAGATTTGTTCATATTGAAATAAAACTATTTGAACCGAATTTAAATCGAGTAAAAAGTACAAAATGTACCTTTAGGCCTTGCTGAAGATCAAATTGCAGGGAAGATCAAAACAAAACAAAAACTGATAGGAATTTTTAAAGGCTGAATTTTTGCCTTTACGCAATTCTAAATTTAGGAACTCGGGAACGTATAATTGTTTATATTTTATTTCTCCTCCACCGACGTAAATGTAATATTGAATAATTAGCCAAGTGCGTGTCGAGCCACATTCGATTACATTAGTTATATGTACTACTGTCATTATTTTTTTCATATTTTTAGAAGCAGTAATTTAGTGGGTAGCGCCCCTCTACCACTTGACTCTAAGAAAAATTTACACTTTGTAACTTATATATTATAAATATTTTGGAAACTGTCCCTCGTTCGGAAAAATGATTTTCCCAAACCTATAATCTTAAAGGACCTATTGAAAAATGAGAATTTTTTTTTGATCTCACTTTACATATAGGGGAGACACCCTAACAAAAAATATTTTTCAAGATTTTTTTGTACGACTTTTTTGGCGTGATTCATATGTACACACATGCCAAATTCCAGCTTTCTAGTGTTAAGGACCTCGGAGCAAAGCCGCGGACAGACAGACACACAGACAGACATGGCGAAACTATAAGGGTTCCGCTTTGACTACGGAACCCTAAAAATCACATGGAAAGTGTACGTTTTTGGTTATAAGCCTCTGGAGATTTAGGTAACAGCTTATATGACGCATCGTTACAGGGTAGGAAGCAACAATATAATAAGAAAGATTGATGATGAAACTTATTACAATAAACAATAAACCTTTGTAGACTGATTGTGATAATGATAAGATATGGTAGATTATGTATTTGTTATCAAATCAACAGAATAATGAACAAAATTACAATTACAAACTCGTTGTTAATTGAAAAAATTGATGCTTTTGAAAGTTTCTTGTAGTGATAAATTGAGACTTGAGTTAAGTGCGCTATGAAGGAGTAAATTTACAACATTTTGTGTAATGTAAAATTCGATTATTTTCTAAGTAAAAAAATTGCCCCATTTTTTATTATCGAAATGTGATTTATAACACTTATAGAACCCCCATTTGAAGGACGTTAGTATAACGTCGAACTCCTTATAGAAGACCTATAGGTAGCTGAACTGGCAGAGAATGATTACCCTTCCTTTTTTTCTATCCCTCTCAACGTAGTACTTTTTGAAGAAAATATGTCCTTTTCAATACTGGCTGATTAACGTACGATTAAATATCTAAATTTCGCGTCACAAATGACCAAGGACTACGTAGGAAATTTGTTCGTCGAATTAGATCACTTAGAAGTGAATGTTTGGTGCGTCGTATAATTAACACCATTTTGCAGAAAAGACATATTTTTTGTCGAATAGGACTGACGACGATGAAGGACAATTGTGTGCAATAAAGACGATTTCTTTCTACGGACAAAAGTCTCGTATGTGCACATGCGCTATAATATATAATATATGCCGTATGTACTATAAATTACAGTGAAGAATACTTGATTTCATAATCAGACATTCGTCATGTAGGTATTATTGGGTGTATAGAGTATGGAGCTGTAGTCTAAACTAACTTATCTTAACGTCAATAGTCATCACATATACATAGTCGAAGTTTGACAGAACATGCCAAAGAAATTAATTCGCCGTCAATCAATGTACACTATGATTAAAATCTACTTAGATTTAGAAAGTCGAACTTGATGGATAATATCCTTTTCAAGTGTACGTGCAGAAAAAAATGTACAAATGAGTGTTTTATTTTAAATCTAATAATACTTAGTCTGGCCATAAATACTGTTACACTTAATTATAAAAAAATATTACATTTGAATTTCGAATCTGTCATTT
>DVXP01001440.1:0-15042 GCA_018235645.1 Junonia grisea | reverse complement strand
AGCAGACCGGCCCGGCTTCGCACGGTAATCCCCAACTTTTTGAAGATTTAATATAGCCTATGTTCACTGGAGATAGTATAGCTTCCCAACAGTGAAAGAATTTTTCAAATCGGTCATGTAGTTTGGGAGCCTATTCAATACAAACAAACAAACAAACAAATATTTCCTCTTTATAATATTAGTATAGATATAAAAAAAGATTACAAATCTAAAATTTAAATACAGGCTAATTTATATTTTTTCCACAGGACTTATGTTACTTGACAGCAGACAGCAAGACACCGTTCTTAGAATTCAACATTCACGTCTACAGAGATTGTCAGAATTAACAAATAAATAATAATTATTTAAACAAGGACTTTGAATCTCTTTGAACACATCACAAATATTATATTTTTAATATATTTTCCTGTTAACTATAACTGTAATATTCCAAAAAGTGCAATTATTTATCCGTCCTAGAAATACTAAATAATAATAATAATGAATTGGCAAACCGTAGTAGTAAATTTTACAAAAATCTATAATTTTAAGTTTTTTTTTTCATTCTAAATTTCTTACAGACTTACATTTTTAATTTTTATTACTGCTTTTACACGTGAAATAACTTTAAACGCCTATTGAGTTCATTTTTCTAGTAATCATTTGATTCATTTTACATGTTTTCCTATAGGTGCTATAACAAATGACGTTTTAGTGACTGTAACATTTACTAATATGGTTTGCGAATTGGAGTATTGAATATTTTTGTTTTTTGTATATTTGTTCGAGAACATTCCTATAATTTTAATAAAATTAATATTATAATATATGCTATTCATAATAAAGTGACATAAAATAAACGGTTAAAAGACAAACGTATGCAGCTTTTAATAAATATTTCAACAAAAATTGTCTGAATTTTTAGTAACACATCAATATCACAATAATTAAATATTTATTTCTTCTTTTATGATATTTTTTATATAAACTTTGAATAGAGAAACTGGTATTTTTTTTTCTTTTTTTGTAATCATATCTTGAGTCTGAAAAAACTATATTAACATTGCAGTCCTTTAATATTGAGGTCCGCAAATATAGTATGAAGTTTGTCATCTCTTTTACTTATCTATGACATAGAAAATATAATAGAAATATTTGATGAAAAAATTGCTTTTTACAAGCTTTTATTTACTTTTATATTTAATTGTACCTGTAATAACGTAATGCAGATATTTTTACGATAATTTATAATATGTTGGTATTTCTGGTGGTAGCTATTTTTTTTTATTTTTAGTTATTTTTGCCTATTTCATAAGTCGTATTGTACAGAAGAATTGATTTTTATTGTATTTTTATTAGTTCTAAAATAGTATTATTTTTTTAGTAAATAAGTGAAATACTCAAAATATATTTTGACAAAAACGGTTCTTTGTATTTTTTTAGGTTTATTGTTTTATGTATATTAGTACGAAACCAGTTGCATGTGTCATTATTTTTTTTAGTTTTTAAACATTGTATTATTAAGTATTATTTTTAAAATGTTTGTTTTTCTTTCAAATTTTCAAAAAATTAAATACATTCCACGCCAGTACTTAATTATTTTAAGGGCATCATTTTTGCGCAATTTTCATTATAATCTTCATAATAAATATACAAAATAACCATGTATATCTGTACAGTGATATAATTAAAAGAAAAAAAATCTTTTTTGCCTGTCATGATCTGACATTGATTTAAAAATAAAATAAGTTATAACTGCTTATTCTTTTTGGCTGTAACAAATAATAATAATCATCGCGATTTCTTAACGGAATCTCTATCACATAAATTTGATATCACGAAATAAAAGTATTCTTAAAGAATTTTGTGAATTTCACTCTAACAGTGAGCGGTAAAATAAGTATGAAAATGTATGAAACTGTATGAAGCACGTCACGAATCGCCGCTCATAGTTTTCATACTTTGATTCTACCGCTCGCCATGCCGCGCTTAGACAGTTTTCAGGCTTGTGGGTGCGGAAGCGATAAAAAAGAATTTTATTTAAACAAGAAGAAACAATCTGTAATATAATATCAATTAGACTTCATAGTGTAATTTAGCAAAAATTAGACACATTTTTTTCATGTACAATACATATTTATTATTCCTGACTCTTTAATAACATATCGCTCAGCAAAACTTTTCTTTTTTTATTATAAATAATACAAAATAAACTGTCTTAATCGTATTAAAATAATTTATAATCTTAAAAAATATTAAATTGTCGATTTAAAATTCGCGGTTACATTTTACCGCCAAAAAGAATAAAACTCCGAATCTCAATATACATACTTTAAAATTATATAGTATAAAAGTAGATAATAATTAAGTAAATGTAGTTTCGTGTGGGTACATCACTGTAGAATTTTTAAATCACAATATTATATGGAATTTAGGGAACATTAGATTAAGGATAATTTTAAGGTTAGTTTTAATATGTCTTGCCATATCCTTGGTTTATTATTTTATTATATTATCTGTGGTTAAGTTTTATTTTTAATTTTTAATCTGTTTTAATATGACTCCTGGCTTGAACTTTATTTTATAACTTTAAAAATAAATGAAATAAATATTGTACTTTGAAATTGAAAGTTTAAATTATACAGAGTTTTGTCATTTTGGTGGCTATGTATTATTATTATTATTATTATTTGTTAATAATAAACTGCCTTTTTGGTGCATAATACACATTGATGATGTTAAAATAAATAGTTTATGGAATTGAAATTTGTGGAAAATGTAAACAAAATTAAAATTTATATTTAAGTTAAAGATTGAAATAATTTAATGAAAAATAATAAGTATTTCTAATTAACACATTCACTGTTACAAAGTTTCCCAATTTGAATAATATAGTGAAATTTTAGCGTTTTGTTCACAATTTCTGCATAATTTCTCTTGAATTAAAATTAATTTTATTTGTCATTAACATTATTTATTATTTAAATGAAATATAATTCTAACTCAGTTCTTATTTACTATGACTTTGTATCTCATTTTTCTTTCTCATAGACATAAGAATAAGCTATTTGTCTTAAGGTGTAATTTTATTCTATCATATTTTAAGTTAAAGTAAAAAGAAATGATTGTTTAAGAAAATAAAAATATAAATGTAGAATTTTTTTTTGTTTTAATTTTCCCTTATATATTCAAACATAATTCAAATTTTTATTTGAGGTCCCAAAGCAACAACAGCCTATTTGCAGAGTTGAAATTTCGAGATACATAAAATGAAAACTGTTTTAGCTCTCAGATTTTATAAAAAGTTATAATGCAATAAAAGCATATTAATTTCCATCTCATAATAAATCAAGGAATTACATATTAAGCCGTTTTGCATGCAAAGACATTTGAGATATAGGAAACACCATTTGACTCGATTTTGTGAAAAAATATGCTGTATATTATATTAGATTTTTCCCGCGGCTCCGCATGCGTGGATGTTGTTTGTCGCTGCAGGTAAGAAAACAGTTTATCATCGCTCAGGACTGAGGAGTAAATTACTCTTTATAAAAAAAAAAAAAAGAAAATTCTGTTATTATTTATCCTGGTCTTCTAAATTTACGCCTGCAAAATATTAACAATAAACACAAACTCATTTTCGAATTTATAATATTAGGTAAGGATTGTTTTAACGTTCCGTTCACTGAGTCGTAGCGTGATGTAATATAGCCTATAACCATTCTCAATAAATAAGCGATTTAATTTATTGCTGTGAGTATTGTAAAATATGTGACATCGTTACCGTAAAATTGTAAACACTGTTGGATTACAATTAAACTTGCGATGTTGTCTGGGACAAAACTTTATGAAAAAATATTCAACTTTCTATGGTCTACAACCTTTGTAGGAAACATTCTATCGAATCTTAATATAGTTAAAAACATAACATACCTTTTAAAGTTTTTTATTTTATCTTGAAAATCATATTTGCGCAAAATTTTGGTCATCATTTTTGTTATAAGCGCATTGAAATACATAGTTATCCATACAAAAATTCATGTCAATCAGAGATATTTCCTTTTTTCGGAAGTATATCCTAAATTTTGGTGTCAGAGGTTCAAAGACATACAAAACACATACTCTTAGGTCAAAACAAGCTTTTCTATTCAAACGTTTGTCATGATTTGTCATGTCAGCGGGGTTTGGCAATTTCGTTACATACAGCGACGCACGATGGGACCTCGTCATATAAAGTAACGCTCGTAACTCGTTTTCCAAAATAAGGGAAATCAAGATATAAACAATATAGGAGTAAACATAAGAATGTATTATATTACCCGTAGAAATATGAAATCTGTAACCACTATCTGCTATTCAGTATATGTATTGAAAGTTGACTATTTTCGCAAAACATTAATTATCCGTTACCGCGCGCGCGTTTGTTGTTAGCTGCAATATTTGTTTCTAAAAGTACTCATAATATTTGATTGATGGGTCCAACTAGGCAAGGTATGGTCCATGGAATAAAAAAGTTCTTTTTCATTAATGATTTAATGAAACTTCCCAATAGATGACAATATATCATTCATCAAAATCGTCCATACATTTTTGATTTAACTTTGTTTGTTGTTAAAATATTTTTGTTTTATTTAACCCTAAAAATCAGCGGGAACTTCCCGAACAAGCAATATATAGATCACATGGTGACTATCATTTATTTTAGCGTGATGTTTTATGGCCTATAAGCTTCCCAAATAAAAAGGTTATCCAAATCGTTCACAATATAAGCATGTTTAATCAAATATTTTTAATCATCTACCGCATATGGACCCATATATGGTATGGCGACTTTATAGCTGTTTTATTTCCAAACAATTAGTAATTAAGCAATTTTATCTTCTTATATCCATTTAACAGTTATTAAGTAATAACAAAATGCGATAAGTTTTTTTATGATTTGATGACATTAAGAAATAATTGCACTTTTATGCGGGTAGTCGGTGAAACAAAAGACGAGTCCTTGAGACACATTTTCGTATATTGAAAACAGCAACAAAACGTAACTTTTTGTGAACAAAAAAATGTATTCATAATTCAAATATCGTGTTCTTTATCGATCAATAACTACTAATAATACTAATACTTTTTACCTCTTTTATGTTGATATTTACGTATATTTTTTTTAATTATAGACATTTGTTTTGTAGCAAAGCAGTCTGTCTTGTGTTTGATATAATTAATTCATATGAAGTTCAATAAGCGAATTTAAATTTATAATTTGGATGAAAACCTGACAATTTGTATGCAGAATCTCATGATAATTTTATTTAGATGGCGATTATTTGAGGAGTGTTGACGTAAAGTGTAACAAACAAATAAATAAATTTTACATCATTTTAGTAAGGACTAGCTGCTGCATTCAACTCCGTCTTGACAATTTCACAGAATTTCATTTTTTCCTGTGGAACCCTAATCCTGCGTCGAAAATAAAAGTAGCTAAGGTATGTTAGTCCAGTAGTCCTTATAACATCAACTATCTGTCAGTGAGTGTCGTCAAAATCAGTCCAGTTGTTCCGAAGATTAGCCCAAACAAACAGAATATTGTACAAATAAGTCGTGTTAATTTATAATGCATAAAAAAAGCTATTATTTTGATATTACCAAAGAGACTTCAAATTTATTTATGTGTGGTTGTACGGATTATTGTACGTTTTGAACTGTTACTCGTTAAAGTTTCACAAATGCTCTCGTACTTACAGTTTTAGTGTAATAATAATTTACTATACCAGTTGCGCTTGCGCAGAGTACATTTCATAGTAGCGAGCCTCAGTCACAATCTCGCCGCGTCCATGTGTAGTTGTGTACCGTTACTTTAACTGTGCAGTGTCCATTGAACCGTATCCAGTTAAAATTTAACCACATAACCTTAACTGTGAGTATTTTAACAGGATGTAGTGTTAATATATTTTAGGTTATGATTTTTTTTGTCTTTTTGTACGACATTGAGTTATTTGACATCGTGTTGGAAGGATTTAATTTTGACGAGTTTATAGGAAATATTTTCATTACGTGAAGTTTGTTTGTTCATAAGTTTGTACGTTGTTTTACGTAGTTGTAGAAATTATTATCGAAATACTACAAAAAAATAAATAGTCCGTTTATTGAGCATAGGCTATATTACATCACGCTATGATTCACGAAAACGCAAGCGACACGGCGTGAGAGACCTAGTCTTTCATACTATATTACTGGTTAATAATATGTACGTATACTAATTACTTATCTTTATAAAGTACTTCTGCTAGAGGAAAAAACATTAAGGTATATTTTAGTTGTTTTGACGTATACGCACAAAAAATAATCACTACGTTTTTAGGCGTTCCTGTACTAAGATCATGTAAATGTTTTTGTAATTGCTATGGCTCATAGGTATGTTTTATAAATTTTATGATGTATAAAATGTTATCAATGTAGTTAAACAGCGACCACCGCTTCATGAGTTTGTACGTTGGTGAAACTGTTACACTTATAGCAAAAACTTTGTAATAAAAAATTGCTTACTTCATAAAATGTTCGAGATCGCGTTTTAAAAAAAAAGTTAATGTAACATAATAATTATGTTATGTTGTAAACTGTAGTGATAAGAGTATAGGTACAGAGTATACTCACTTTGAAAAGAAAACTTAATAAATTAATGAGTTTCAATATGATAATACAATCAAATTCAATTTATAAAAATATCAATAAGATACGATACTAGACTACAGAAACTACGTATTTCATTTTTCCTTTGATTTCTATTAATTTTCTTAATGATTACTGAATCTATTTCCATAAAATTTATGACGGACCAACATGGACGCGTATTTGTATTCTATAGAACATAAAAGAAGAATAGTTTAAATTAGGGCAAACAAACAAAACTCAACAAAAAATGTGCCGTGAGTACTTATATAGGTATATAAACATATACATACATATGTATATTTTGTATTTTATACAGTCGCAAACATTAACAGTACAATGTGATCTCGTTTAATTTTAACCAAATAACGGTATCAAAACCTATATAAACAAAATTCCTGTTAACAAATTCATCAAGAATGTAAATTATACATTCATATAATTCATTTTATATCCCATAAGTATCTAAATTATTTTTTTTATAAAGTACCGTTGTTCGATCCGTGTGAACGATGGAATAGATTGGATTGGATGGAATGGATTGAATTGATGGTACTTTTATTGACTTATCTCTGGATGGATGGACCAAAACTAAAACGTTGACTTTATTTTACGTATTTTTGAGCTAATATTTAATAGTTACAATAACGTTAAATCTAAGAATGCGTCAGTAATATTAACGTAATCTAAAATACGTTAGATTACATATTTTATAAGTAATAGGCTATATTACGATATGACTTATAGGAACTACGGTAAAAACGGAGTACAAACTAACACATTCTTTGGTTCTTAGATTTTTTAAATAATTTATAGTGAATTACTTAGTAGGATGAAACGAACTACATTAAATTAAAATAATGTATGACTTGGTTAAATTATAATGATAATGCTTTGTTTTTTAATTAAGGTATTTACGTCTTCACATTATTTACGTCTTCACATTATTTGCCCAAAATGGCTGCAGTCAAAAATATCTTTTAATACGTACGAAGGTAAAAAAGGTGTGGCGAAACGCCACCACTATGGTGTACTATCCATCATTATATGACACTGTTATTTTAATCTGTGTAATATTTAATCTGTTAGAGAGAAGAAAATTTCAAATGTTAATGATTCTAACGAACTGCTTGTAAGGCACAACTTGTATATTCCCGATTCAGTTACATTACACACAAGTTAACCAGTGAACCAGTTTTATTTTTCCCTTATTACCGTACCATAGGAACCAAAAAGGGTACGTTTTTACATTAAAATATTTAAAATAACTTACCAACGATATAGTGAAGGACAGGCAATATATTATATTTAACATAGTTGATTAATTATATTCCTAACAGTTCTAGTCCTAGCGGTAGCAATCACACGTAAAATCTATTCTGCGTGTGGTTGCTACCACTTTACCTATAAATTAAAAATTTACTTCAAAAACTTTAACGTAAAACTCCGTGGAAACATCTGCATTGGTATTTTTAATTAACCTGAATAAATATTTCAGTTAAACCGTTTGTGAATAATGAATAAGAAGTGTATTTTCTGTGTCATTTAAATCTTAAAGTTTGTAATTATACAAATACAAGCTATCTCGCTCGGCATCAGTATAAAAAAATAGTTATATACTCATTTTATCCACTAAATCAGCTAAGATGTAGTATTCTAACGGTGAAAGATTTTTTTTAAATCGGTCTAGTTGTTTTTGTGTTTATACGTTGCCTAAATTACATACTTACATTTATATAAATATTTTACTCTTTTTAATCATAGTATAAAAATATATTAAACTTATACAACATATTCGTTGACGCTTAAATGTCGTAGCGTGACATTTTATAGCCTACAAGCTGCTCTAAAAAGGCCTGTCCAACATAAAAATAATTTCCAAATCAGTCTGTTAATATTTGAAATAACTCAAAAAACTCTACGACCATTGAATATTAAATATTTATTATTGTAGGTGTACATAATTGAAGCACATCGCTACCTGTATTACACCTAATTATGACTTATTGATGTAGGATAATTATTATTTACCATTTGAGTACGTTTATAACAATTTGAGAAGCTATTCTTCTAGATATTATTCAGGAAGGATTTCTTATAAACAAAAAGTTACTATACCATTGCAACCTAAGTATTTTTGCCTGTGAATTCGATTGTACCTAGAAAGTATAGGTGATTTATGAAACACAAATTTTATAAATACTCGTATAGAGTATGTATTTTAGGTATATTATTATCGTACTTATTATACAAACAATTACATTAAACTTTCCCGTTTGTTCGTTAACAGTTCGATATTTTTGTACCTAATATCGCCTATTTAAAAATAGGCTATATAACATCACCATACATTACAAAAAAATATCCACAGTATATGTTCACACAAAAACAGTCAAAATTCTGAGGAGTGGCATTAATATTAATATTTAATTCACTTCTCCGTATTTTAAACTATCCGTGCCCCGAATTTCACGCTGTTCGGTAGGTCCGGAATTACGAAACTACTAGCTTATAGATATAAGTATTGAACTTTCACCAGATTATAGTTTTAAAAGGCGTAGCCTAGAGAAAGGTAATCATATATTCTAAACAATATCTATTTTTTTAAAGGTTGCGGGAAGCAGCTAATTTTTAGGGAAGCATACATATTGATAAAATTGAAGTGGATTTTTTTGTCATATCGAATTTTTTTTTAATTAAAATCATAAAATACACAATACTTATTGTATCTTGTTGTACTTATGGTACTTATGGTATCGGTTCTGTCCGATTTTAAAGATACTTCCAGTGGCAGATCGCTAATGTCGTAATAAGTAAAATAACATACTATGTAATGATCGTCCGTCATCGGAACGTCATTGACAGTGTTTAAGTACAATTTAATTCAATAAAATAGTAAAACGACGTCAATATCTTTAAAAGTTTTATTAAAAAGTTATATAAGTTGTGACTACATATTCATAGTGTTATTAATATCTAAAACAAAGTGATAAGTGCTGTATATACAAAAACATAATTTAGTGTACAGTGGAAAGTTAACTTATTACCCTCTAACAATTAAACTAACTATAATACTAAATTCAAGTGATTAATAGCCAAAAAAGGTCATATAAAATAATAAGAAACGTGGAAACTAAAGTATTAATTACAATTAATTATAGCCATATAAAACTTAATTAAATTAAAATAATTTTACAAAATATTATCCATTATAAGTGCCATCTAGCATCCATACTCATAATTGCCTTGTTGATATTAACGCAGCGTTATGACGAATAAGTGCAATCATTGCGGTAAATACCTCGCAATAATAGATGGCGCGAAGTGCACCAAATGCGCTATGCTATATCATAGAATGTGCGTCAATATTAAGCCGGGAGACCCCATTCCCAAAAAAATACTTTGCAACAATTGCAAAGTAGGAACGAAGCGTACTGCCCCTGCTAGTGCCAGTACCCATCCCTCTCCCAGCTCATTGTCGGATATAGAAAATGCAGAGGACAATTTCACAGATGCTGATGAAATTAATTCTGAAAAGTCCCTCGCTCATGAGATAAGGCTGTTGCGATTGGAATTTTCTTCGGTCACCAGGGAGCTGTCGCGGCTTAGTACGACTATATCCGAGTTTAATAAACGGGTGGACAGCGTCGAGAAACGCTTAGATAATTTAGAAAAAATTAATCAGGAGCGACACTCGGAAATAGTCGATAAAAATGCGACCGAAACAATTGCCCAACTGCGATCCGAACTGAATGACCGTGACCAAGAGAACCTGCTAAACGATATCGAAATCTCGGGCTTAGAGGAGAAAAGTGGCGAAAATCCAACTAATATAGTGGTTTTAATTGCAAAAAAATTTGGGGTGCCACTGGAGGAGCGTGACATCGTCAGCGCTGACCGTTGGGGCCCGCGCCGTATAATAGCCGATCACAGCGCGCAAACTCGGCCGCGGCCGATTGTCGTGCGTCTCGCTCGGCGCGCCGTCCGCGACGAAATGCTACGAGCCGCGCGCGTGCGCCGCGGCTGTGACTCATCAGGAATCGTCGAGTCTGAACCTAAGCGGTTTTATGTTAACGAGCGTCTCACTCCGATGAATCGCCATATATTTTATAAAACACGCGAATTAGGTCGCCGCGACGGATGGCGATATATCTGGACACGAGGAGGTCGCATTTATGCTCGTCGCAGTGGAGACTCCGAAACTCGTCGTATACGCACGTTGGATGACACAATTAAGTTTTTTGGAGACAACACTATTTGATGTTTAGGTCATACATGATTAGTTTATTAGATAAATTTAAAAAATATTTTAAAAGTGTAAAAACTAAATTAATTCGCAAGCAGGTTAAATTCATTTTTCATATTTATTTAAAGTGTATTATATTGTGTATAATTAAGTTTTCACCTTGTGGCAGTATGATATTTCTAAATAGTAATTGTAACGATATATTATTATTATATTTAATTATATTATTTGTTTTTAAACGTAATATATGCAACAATTGTGAGGTGCCGAATGTAATGTGTAAAAGTAAACTTCATAATGCGTATACTTTGGAACTCATGTATCGTTCACAGTTAGCCAGTATAATTGCATTTGTTTATTTAATATATTATACACATGTGTAAAATGAATAAGTCAAAAAAATTACGAATTGGCTTTCTGAATACTGGCTCACTTGGTACTGGTCATGATGAGTTTTTATATGCAATGGATCGCCACAACGTCGATATCATGGCGCTAAATGAGACATGGCTACGCGAGGGGGAGGACGCCCGAGCCCCAAGAATTCCAGGATACTCATTGCGTCACATTCCTCGACCTGTGGAAATACGTTCCCGTGGCGGTGGAGTCGGTTTTTATATAAAACAGGGTATTTCTGTTCGGACCCTTAAACACCCAGAGACAATAACTATTGAGCAAATGTGGTTAAGTGTTAATATTAGGGGTAAAATCTTAGTCATTGGTACAGCATATAGACCGCCTTGGTTAAGAACGCAAACTTTTATTGATGCAATTACTGACACGTATGGCGCTTTGCCGTATCATGATCACATACTATTAGTGGGCGATTTTAACATCAATTTCCTAGATACAGGTAATGTCAATACAACTATGTTTACAGACTTTCTCACATACACAAATATGACGCAATATGTTACCGTTCCCACACACTTCACAAGTCACAGCGAAACCCTTCTCGATCTCATCTGCTCAGATACAAACGTCGAACGAGTGTGGGTTGACTATGTATGCAATTTAAGCGACCATGCATTTTTATCGTGTGAGCTTAATATTGAAAAAGATAAGCCCGTAACGAAAAAAATATATAGTAGACGATTAGACGACATAGACTTAGACCAATTAAAATATTATTTGACCACGCTCATTGACTGGGAACTCGTAATTTCAGAACAAGATATTAATAAAACAATTGCAGCCTTTAATGATAGTATCCTGTGGGTATTTGACACACTAAGCCCTGTAAAGTTGCGATATATCAAAGAATTTCAGTATCCATGGGTTACTTATAACATTAAATTAATGATGAGACGGAGAAATGAAGCACAAATTAGATGCCGTAGTACGAAGATAGATGCTCATGTTATTTATTATAAGCAACTTAAAAAATCAGTAGAATCGGCCATAAATACAGAAAAAACGGTTTATTTTACTTTATTTATTAATAATAATTACAAAAATTCGCGGTACTTATGGTCACATATTAAGCGCCATGTCAGCTTTAATAATAAGAAAGACAAACTTTTGCCCGCTCATTTTGATGATCCAGATGAAATTAATGATCACTTTCTCAAACTACCAGGCAGGCCTCAGGCTTCTCCAACTGATATAGCATACTTTAACAGTCAACTTTATGGTGATGCTACATTCTCCATCAAAACTGTCGATTGTACAGTTGTCAATAAAGTAATAAGTAGTATTAAATCAAATGCTGTTGGGGCCGATGGAATATCTCTAAAAATGTTGTTGCTCATTATGCCTTATGTTCATGACATTATTACTACTATAATTAATATGTCTATTACCCACAGCATATTTCCTATAACATGGCAGAAAGCAATAATTAAGCCTATCCCTAAGAATAATAATCCCTCAGAAATTAAGGATCTTCGGCCGATAAGCATCCTGCCATGTTTATCCAAAATATTAGAAAAAATTGTATATAATCAGTTGTCTGATTTTCTTGAGACCAACGATGTATTACCCATGAGACAGTCAGGATTTCGTAAACATCGCGGCACTGTAACTGCACTGATTGATGTGGTTGACGAAATATTAAACGCGCAAGATAAAGGTAATGGCACGATACTAGTTTTGTTGGATTACTCTAGGGCATTTGATACAATCAACGTCTCTCTTTTACTAGCTAAATTACATTACTACGGACTTAGCGCAGAAGCTATACAATGGTTCACCAGTTATCTGAGTAGTAGAACGCAAACCGTAGAACTTAAACATGAAGATGGCACCATAAAAGCATCGCAATGTAGGCAAGTTCTTAGAGGTGTACCCCAAGGATCGATACTTGGTCCTCTACTGTTTATTATATATTGCGCTGACGTAACAAAAGTCATAAAAAACTGCCGTTACCATATGTACGCTGACGACATACAAATATATATATCGTTTCCGCCTAATGAAACGCACAATGCTGTACATAAGCTAAACGAAGATTTAAAAAACATAGCAGGTTGGTCAGAAGCAAATTGTTTAGCGCTAAATCCACAAAAGTCTAAATTTATAATACTGGGCACGGCGAATCAAGTACAACTGATATCTAGGGAAATACCTATAGTTAAAATTCAAGATGAACCAATTGAAAGAGTGACAGAAGCACGTAATCTTGGCGTTCTTATGGACGAACGCCTTAGATTTGAAAAACATATTCATAATACAGTTAAAGGTTGCTTTTATCGTCTAAAAGTTTTGTACCAAATTAGAAAGTTTTTAAAAGTAAATGTAAGAATCCGCCTATGTGACGCATTAGTATTATCGAAATTAAATTACGCCGATGTAGTGGTTGGCCCAAGACTATTGCAACGTACAAAAAATTTAATTCAAAAGGTGCAGAATGCTTGTGCAAGATATTGCTTCGATATACCACCACGTACGCATGTAACACAATATTTAAATAACGCAGGAATCATGAGAATGGATTACCGTAGGCAACTACATTTTATGACGCTATTATTCGGGGTAATCAAGTTTAAACTTCCACCATACCTTTATCACAAGCTTCGTTGGGCGCACGATATGAACACATACGCAACTAGATCGAAATCATATTTACTTCTTATGCCTCTTCATAGAACGGCTGCCTTCCGTGGTAGTTTTCGATACGCCGCCACCAAGTGCTGGAACAACCTTCCACCGCCATTGAGGAACCTAAATATAATTCATAATTTTAGAAACAAATATAGAAAATTTCTTCTTGATAAACAAAAGGAAAACATGGCAATTGATTTTATTTGTCTTTGTTAATTGAAATATTATTTAATTATTTATATTTAATTGTATACATGTGTATGTATTTATATAAATGAGATTATATGTATGTATATGTTATAACTATGTTAATTCAATATAACTTTATAATGTTTTATAATATGTAGTCACATCTACTCACCTTACAGTGCATGGTCCATTGGCAAGGTGGAGTATTGACCAGACTTGGTTAGACTACTTAGTGAATAGATTTCAACCTCTATTTGATTGTCATGGTATTTGTTAAACGGTAGGTAGAAAATAATAATTATCTCAACTTGGTGCACGTCTCGACCTGCTTGCGACCTTCTGTATATGTTCACTTTATTTATACCTACGATAAATGCAAAGAATCTAAAGTAATATAATTGTGATTTAGATTATGTTAAGACACAATTTAAAAAAAGAAACAGAAATTAGTACATATTACTCACTTGTTATTTTATCTCCTTAAAGAATAGGTAGGTTCATATTTCTGCATATTTGTGATCTCAGCGTATTTTAGTTTGAAAATTTTATTCTATTGTGCGACACGTCCAACCTCCACTGCCGCTGCGAGGTACCTGAGCGCATCCTAAACTTGTTTTTATTTCTGTGTTTTATTTTTATTATTATTTGATATTTATACGATATAATCGTAAACTATTGTCAATGTCGTTCGCTTGACGTACGGAAATAAGGTGATCACTGAAAATCAGCGCTGTCGTCTTTGGGAATTTCACACATAATATTAATCAAATTTTAATTTAAGTGTAGAAAAAACTATATACTTTAAACCGTTTAAATTTTATATTGTTTTTTTTTTCTCCGTGTGTGTGGGATTTCTAAGACGACAGCAAATGCTGAGTGATTCTCCTTTTTGTGGCATCGTACTGCTGTGTATGCAG
>DVXP01001439.1:0-15045 GCA_018235645.1 Junonia grisea | reverse complement strand
ACGGTGTATTTATATGGTTACATAACTCGAACACGGCGTAATTAGTGTATGGTTACGTAAAGTACAACTTTATGTCCCTATTTACGGAAATTCTGCGAACAGAAATGGTATGGAAAGGTTAAAGTTTATACGGAGGCTGGGTCTTCGTAGTCATCCCTATGTTACGTAGAAACTTGAATTAGTCAAGTTAATTTTTGTGTTGTACATATCAAATAATAACACGTTTACAAAAACTTGAAAGCGGAGTAGGTACTACCATTATTCATATTTATGAAATAAAATATATATTATATACTTAGTTAATGGCATCATTTGATATCCTTTACTATTCTCGTGAATCAGCGACATCAGGCAGTTCATACTTTTCGCAGTGGCAGCGTAAGGGCTATTTGTGGTGGGCAAATTGGGTTAGGGTAGGTTAATTCCTAACGTAGACGCCACTAAAGAATATTTAAAATAATAAAATAACGAGGTCCTTCTGACCACCATACCCTTCCAACGTAGAGCCTTCTCACCGTGTGGCTTTATGGTATCGTCCATACCTTCGAACGCCTCTGACATTTAGACACTTGAACATTATCAATAATATATTTTCACTATTAATGATCATTGTTAAAGAACACACAGATATAACTTTAACCGAGAAAAAACAAAATTTAAAACAATATCAATATTTACGACCCGAATAACCCTTGGATGCTGTCCAAACTCGTGCAGTACCGATACCCTATACAGGTGCTGCAATAAATAATAGGCTTCGGAAATCCACGATATACGTTATGCTTGACAACCTATAACCTACAATTCAGATCGGCAAAGGTTTGATTGTGATTTAGAACCCTGTTCGACTAACGTTATTATAAATGGTTTGGTTAAATTCGGTTACGTAAATGGAGACGTATTATGACAAGGATGTAAAAAATATGTTTGTTTAATATTGTAATGAATTTTGTGTATGTTTCGATGAATTAATACGTACAGAGTTTTTATTTATACATTTTGTTTTAATCTTATGAAGTTTTGATTTAGAGATAAAAAAGATAGCTACATTGATCTTTATTTAAAATAAGGTTTGTTTAAGGTTTAATTAATAAAGAGCCGAGGGATTTTCATTAATATTATAATATAAGTAAGAAGTCGAAATCAGTTAAAGCCATAACTGGATTAAGCCGCAAAGATCGGGCTCTGATTTTGCTCGTTACGCTGAAACTAAACTTGTCAGCTGTGGGATTGAAACTTCGACAGCAATTTACATGAAATATCTGAATTTACATTCAATTATTATAAAATTAATTTAATATTTGCCTACAACATTTATGACGAAATAATCTTTAGCTGTAGATACTGATTTGTGATTAAATATGTTTAATTGATTTTAAGCACAAAATTGATTAATGTGACGAAGTATATTATCAAATGTTAATGATTTATAATTATCCGCATTAAACTAAAAATTTAATAAAGATAAACGTCACGTCACGTAATAAAGATATACGTCAGTAATAATAAAAAAAAACCGCTGTCACGGGATAAATATTTGACGGCATACAAATTAATTTTAATTTAAGCCTTCACGTATTATATTTGTCACAAACACCCATAAAACTCATTCTTAGCATTCAGAGTATTCCATAGATTCATCCAAGTGAATACAAAGGAGAGTGATTTTCAGAAATTTAATTAACACTATAGAAAATCACTAAGACAAGTCGAATTTAGCTTGATGACCTATGGAGAAGATTCACAATACAATAAAATATATAAATAGCACTGGTATCAAATACGATACCTTCAGATGTCTTAACCCAATTAGACATAACCTGTAAATTAGGTCACCCTATCCAGTACCATATAATATGACGATCGAGATAATTGGTATATCATATTGTAGTTAATTCAATTATATCATTGTAGTATAATAAGTGGACATATTATACGAGTACGTTACTAATACCCAAAATATTTTGCCAATACATGTCATGAATATTCATTGGAAATAATTCTTCATTATCGATTCAAACATAGAAATACTAAATAGATATCGTTTTCTACAAACATGTCAGCTTAATTAGAATATATGTTCGTATGAGAAAATCGTAATTTAAGTGTTACCCGAAATAGAAACATGTTCGACGGAGCATCTATTCTCCATTAATCAAACCAGAGACAAATAGAATCTGTGTTGCTAATTTTGTTTGTTCTCCAGATGTATTCATATTTAACACTATGTTAGTTGTGTGGTTCTTTAAGACCCGGGTAATTCAAAGTGAAATCTTATACCGTGTCAAGTAATTTTTAGTAGGAAATCTTAGTTTCACGTTACTTTACGCTAACGTTAAGAGAGCCGCGAACATTGAATAATTCACATAACTGTGAATTATTTCAATTTTTTCAACCATTTCAAGCAATCTCTATAGCATAGTCCATAACCAGTATATTTTAAAATATAGATTACAACAGGATGTTAATCACAAATTAAAACATTTAAATGCATAAAAATACCTTTTTATGCAAAATATCTGAGGGCACAGTTGCAAGCGAGAGCTAGTATTTAAATTAATGATTTGATATTAATATACGTAAAAGCTATTTACAATACCGTTATACTTTATTAACTCTTAACTCGGTTTAAGAGATTAAAATTTCCATTCGATTTATCACAAATTAAGTGTTAATCGCATAATTATCGTGGATAATTTTAACCCAGTTGACTATCGATGTGTCAATTTCACGGAAGGCTGATGCCGGGTTAATTCAAATTGAATATGTACAAGCGTTTTCGTTCGTCGCATGTCGAATTTGCCATGTCGCTCTTCATTAAGCGAAAACAAGCTGAGTGAGGTTTATATTTGGAAATGTAAATGATTTTCCATTTAAAATGTTAAAAATACGACTCGATAAAATACTTTTTGAAATAAATCATTTCACCTGAGCTTCACGTTGCTGTTAAAAAACTTTCAACATCAATATTGATTTTTTAATTGTGAATACATTTGCACTGGCCGACAGCGATGTATGATAGCTTTACTATTCAGTTTTGTACGTTGGTTTTTAATATGAATTATAAGAATAGTCGGCAAACGAGCAAACGAGCCATCTGATCACAGACGCTCACAGACATCAGCACCAGAGTAACCACTAATGCAATCCCTCAAAAAGAAAAAGACGAGAAGTTGTACAGAAAAAAAAGTATTCAACATTACTTCTCTCTCCCACCTCTTCTCTTCCTGTGAAGAGATTTGGCGTCCCCATTCTCTTACCGTACAAAACGTAGCAATATAAGTTGAATCACTTCGATCTTCTGTTGTGGCGTTTGGCATGAATTGGGGAGGCCTATTTCCAGCAGCGAACTACGAATATCTGACAATGACAACAGATAAGAACGACTACTGAATTGATTTTAACACGTTCTTTACCAAATAGGACAATTAGAATTTAAGACATTTTGACAACCATGTGGTCCTGATATAGAAGTAAATAATATGAGCTTATGACTAGGCACAGTGCTATATCTGACAGTGAGAATGTCAAAAGAGCAACAATCGATTTTTAGTAACATCAAGGATGAATAACGAACTGTATATTTAGGAGCTTGGAAACTCTTACATTTGAATAAAGCATACTTTGAATTCGAATCGAATTGGATATGCACAAGCTATTTTCGGTCCGCTCGAAAAATGCACGACCTATCAGACTCAATTCAAAGCATTGTTTTGTACGGGCGAATATCGAATGCTTTTGAGGTTTCGAGAATTACAGTCCGTCCGTCTTTAGTTCATCTACTATTCTATGGAATATAGAACGATAACAGTAGGAAAGTTTTTAGTGAGTTATAAAAATGTATAATTTTTACATACAAAATTAGTAACGTCTTTCGGAAATTTATTTAACCGCATTGGTAAAGTTACGCATTGTATTAGGTATGTGCGCTATTTTAAATTAACTTAATAAAAACAGACGCTTCTCATTTCGATCGCAATGCTAATTAGATAGCATGATAATCTCTTCTAGCCGATTGAACTCGGTTTTAATATACATATAAAGTACAGAGTGTTAGAAAAATTTGTTACAGTTAGACAAAATTACTTGTTTCGTAGAACATTAGTTCGTGCCAAATTCTATAACTGAAGGTCAATGGAAAGTACGGAACAAGTTTTGACCATCTTTCCATAATGTACAAATTCCATTTATAATTCGTCTACTACTCGTACATCTACTACTAATCCTCATCGAAAGGTAATTTTTTTATCCAAATAAAATTCTCAGGTTTTTTTTTTAATTCAGTCAGTTCTATTTTTAAATCGTCAACAAAGAATTTTCTGGATGATTTAGGTCAGCTTTCATCACACACGCTACCTTTGTGAGTGCCTAAGAATGGAGGTGCGGTGGCATTGTGAAACCAGAGAAACTTGGAAGAATGCGATTTTCTGAGACATTTTTTGGTATAACTTCATTTTTTAACACGACGCTTTTATACATATTTTTTATTCACGAAAGCATCGTGTTGGCACAAAAATTTATAATTTATTCTGAATATGTTCCCAAGTATGTATGATAATACAAGCACGTTTTTGAGATTTATCAATTTCGAAGTTATTAAATTAACAACCTCTTTTCTTAAACTTCATACTGTAGAATATGTCAATTGTCAACGAACCGTACATTTTATTCAAAAACCCGACAGCTGACTTTATATTATACGAAAACTAGCTGACCCGGCGAACTTCGTATCGCTTAAGTCAATGAATGTCGTGTTACCTTTAAGCTGAATCTAATATTTGATGAACGTAATTCAATGATACAAAAAAATATAAATATAGATAGAACCATAAAACTATTTTATTATGATGAATGATGATGAATAGATAAAGAATGAGAAAAAAAAATTAAAAAAATAATAATATTTAAGTACTTATGGTAAACGGTATTCTTATTTTTTTTGGTCAGGCCAGATGCGTCTTTTCCTTAGGAGCAGGGTGTGCGTTGCACACGGGCGCCACGGCCCTAGGGGGTCGAGCGCCGCTCGCAACGGAGCCCTAATGGTCGCTCGCCCGCGTTGGCCCCCGCACTTTATTGACCAACGTAAAAAGAACTTCAGTTTTCATACATTTTGTGTGTCTTCTAGAGCTATTCTTATATTTGTTGAATCAAAGCAAACCTAGGCGCGCCTAACTTTATTTTTCTACGTGTAATAAACCTTCGTCGTCGTCAGCCAATTGCAGTCCACAGCTAGACATGCGCCACATATCCCGGTCCTTTGCAACCCTCAACCAGCCCGCTCCGGCAACGTTGCATATGGCGTCCAATCTCCAATCCAGTAGGGTTATTCCGACCTTTACATCGACGCTCACTCCACCTCACTCAGGCGAAATTTTGACCTTCACTCACACGATTGTACATGCAGCGCCACACGACATGATGCGGCACCGAGTTGTATTAAAGTATTTGTCATTTTTGACGTAAAATGTATGCACTGGAATGTCTTTTATGGAATGGAATGTTTTTAATTATTTTTGTACTTATAATAAAATTGATTTCTGATAATTATTTATTTGTTTTTATTTATCTAGGACCTACATGTTATGTGAACCTTATACGGTTACGTTACGCATTATTCTTAGAGGATATATTGTGCATTCCATAGTAGGTATTAATTTAAAACATATTATCAATTTTATAGTTGCATTCCATTTGATAAAACCGCTGCGTAGATAACTCAATCGTTTCGTTTGGGAAAACCCTCTAAAAATTTTTTCACATATGACTTTTTTATTTGCCTAGTAATTTTAGGCGTTTTGTAATTTTTTTAAGGTATTATTCCCGTAGGTGTTATACTATTGTAATCTACCAAATCACGGTGTCTCAGTAAGCGAGCTAAGTCTCTGTACTTCACGCAAACTAATACCCTCAGGGGTAGGCTAGTGGGCTAGACCGCTACAGGGAAATGTACGACTTCGGAATGCGGTGCAGGCAGCGACGCGCGTGATAAGAAAGAGGAGGTGACGTCACTGATAACACGCTCCACTTATTGCCATGGAGTAGGTGATGCTAATTACTGATAACACATATCTTTAGCGATAATTTTTAAAAACATTGTCAGCTTATCGTATAATAAAGATGTGACGACACTATCGAAATCACGTACTTATATTTACATTTTGTCTTTACAATTAACTTATGAATAGAAGGGACACCTTGTGTGTATACTTGTATAGGTATAATAGAATATCGAGTATGTATAACTGTGTACTGTTCCTAGTAATACCTATTATGGAATAAAATTGTAAGTATGTAGATATAACTTATTAATCAACTACAAGAAATAACTAACGCACTTTTTACTACAGCAGCCGCAAAAATTAAGGAATAGAATAAATCGCTAAATAATATTAAATTTAAACATCAAATCAGGATCAGGATTTGAACCCGCACCTTCTGCCTTGCCGGGGCAGGTGCTCTAGCCATTTGAGCTATGGGTTGCTTCAAAGGCAGAAGGTGCGGGTTCAAATCCCGTTGGGTCGCGAATTTTTGATTTGATGTTTAAATTTAATATTATTTCCCCACGTGTGGAATAGCACGAAATAATAACTAAACAATTTTAAATCGCTAAAGTTTGGCCAATTTTTTTAACTTTGCGAAAAATGTTTCTTTAATCTTCTTTCAAAGGTCCATTAGCTTAAATATTTTTTTTGCTAATTCCGTCACAACATTCTCCTAGAATAATTTATTTTCTTTGATTCGAGAAACTCGAATATGAGCAGATAAAAAAACACGTTTTTTAGCCATTTGTCTTTGAAAATAGGCCAAAATTTTTTATTTATTTTTTCTATCCCTGACTTGTTGTAGCTAATGTATATTCATTATTTCTATGTACGTGGCCAAGCTGACCACTCCTCATACCATTACAGCCAACAACGAGCTGTGCGCAAACAAAAGA
Source organism: Junonia grisea (assembly GCA_018235645.1). Classification (NCBI taxonomy): domain Eukaryota; kingdom Metazoa; phylum Arthropoda; class Insecta; order Lepidoptera; family Nymphalidae; genus Junonia; species Junonia grisea. The sequence continues at coordinate 8,108 of DVXP01001439.1, read as the reverse complement.
AGCCGCATTACCGTGAGGTGCCGCCGGCGCATGTCATCGCTGTCCATGTCGAGCAGCTCGTCGATGTCGACCTCCACCTCCTGCGAGGCCGCGGCCGGCGTCGCCTCCTGCGGGAGACGGGCTCGTCAGCGAGGGTTGACAAACATATCAATGTGGGATGGGAACGTTGGGTACGTATTATGTATGTACGTATTACGTGACCGATTTAAGGGGTTCTTTAATTTACGACGCCAGATTACAAGGCGGGGTCTTTATGTAACTTAGGTACTTTTTATGGGATAGGAGGCAAACGAGCTAACAGATAATCTGATGGAAAATGAATGCTGCCGCCCATGGATATTTGAAACACCAGAGGTGCAACAGAATGGGGAAGGGGTGACGAATTGGGGAAGGTAGTCGTTGATTTAGAGTCGAAGCCTAATAAAAAGGTCACTAACATTCATAGTAATTTTTGGGGGTCTTGGTAAATACTACTGATGGTCACTGAAGGGTGAGTTGGCGGAAAACTCTTAAAAAATAGGTCACTTAGTATGGGTTCGATCCCTAATGGCACGATCTCACTGAGTGCTCACCGGGGTTTCATAAAGCTTCTGCAGCTCGTCGTACAGCCACATCTCGACGGCGAGCCGCTTGCGGATCAGCGCCATCTGGTGGCTGCCGTACTTCGCCGTTAGGAATTTCTCCCGCCTCTCCTTTACCTGAAACATAAATTTATCACATGAATGTTTACGGGTAGAAATAAATTTAAATAAAAACTTATTAATTTTTGCTTTAGCTTCTTTTAAAGGAACTCGAGTCCATAAAGGGCATTACTTGCACAAAAATAAAATAGCGAGAGATGTATAAGCAGCTAGATCACCTGATTCGAGGATCACATCCTATCGAGACTTACGATACCATCATACCATCGTTCATGACTACTCTAGTCATGAATGCCTTGCACTCATGGTATAAAAGGCAACTATTTATGTATTACACGCCGATTTTTTGATGGTGTGGCACTGCCTCAGTAAAACGGATAGCTCATATCCGATTTACATGCCGTAGTCGGAAGTCTACAACTACAGTCCACCACAATAAAAGACATACAAGAAGTGGTCGTACCTCGCCCTTATCACTAAAGTTGACGTGCAAGCCGGCCTTGGCGGGCGAGCGCTCGGTGGGCGAGAGCGCGGGGTGCGCGGCGTGCGGCGGGTGCGGGGGGTGCGCGCGCGCCGGGAACGCGCCCGCCGCCGCCACGCCGCACTCCATGCCGCTGCCGGCGCTGTTGCGGCTCTGAAACACATACGTTAAAAGATATAGATACTTTTAGAAGTTGATAACCATATTTTATTTTATTTTATAAGGAAAACTTACAGCTAATTTTAACAATATAGTTCTTAAACTAGGTAACTAGGAGAAAATTAAAAGTTTTCACAAATTAAAACTTTGGAAATATGAAATATGATATTCTGTTTTGGAAATTCGTATCTTCGAAAATTACTGCCGCTATGGGCTCCATAGACGGCACCACGGTCGTTTAGCCCGTCTATTACATAGAAACATCAGATCAAGAATTTCGACACAGCGTGCGAAGCGGCCCATAGCTCAACGACTAGAGCACCTGCCCCGGCAAGGCAGAAGGTGCGGATTCGAATCCCGCAGCGTCGCTAATTTTTGATTTGATGTTAAAAGTTTAATATTATTTCCCCACGTGTGGAATAACACGAAAATAATAAATAAACAAAATTAGATTTGATATAACACCTCCCTCTGAATGGTTTTGCACGTTTGAATAATATTTCCATAGTAAGTATAAAATTTCATGGAATGCGTGCGAGTACTGGCATTACAGTCTACGTATAAGCGTGACATTAAAATGCAAATGTAGTTACAAAAAGTTTAATAAGATAAATAAGAACTCATAACATGAACTACACACGTACAGTTAATTGTACACTACATTCAGTTTAACCATTAGGTCGTCTTATGTCTTTGTTTGTCCTACAAAATTCTCTTTACAACATTCCTTATGCTTCATGGTTAGTCTTTCATTCCATTACTTATCTTCTATAATGCCTCAAATGTTTCATGTTGTGAGTTAATCCGGCATGCTCGCAATGCTCATTTTGTATCCTCGTCATGTTTTAATGATCCTACAGACCCACCTAAACCGTCTGAGCGAGACTGAAAATTCGGGCTTGCCGACGTAAAAATGATTTTTTTTATTCTCGCAAGCTCGCTGGCTGACACTTAAGCCTACTTCAAATGTGAGCAAAAATTTACAACCAAAAATTATACATATACAGACTAAATTCATAAAAGATTATAATTATGAATAAATTCATAAAGGTGTCGTGCTAATTTGAAGTTAAATAATACATGTAATATGTAGTAGAGGTGGATCAGATAGCCAACGAAGCATATTAGATTCAGTTCATTTTTCGATATTAATTAGCTCAGTAGCAAACGTATCTGAGTGGTAACATCCACCGGGTCAAACGCGGCCGTGTACCAGCTCCAACGGGCACGAGTGGCCGCTCCGGAGACTAACGACCACTCACTGAGCTCGCCCTCGGCCGACACGAGTGCCTGCGAGTGCTTTAATAAATGAAGCCATCTTCATACCTAGGTGTGTTGTTGCGAAAGTAAGAAGGAATTACAACAGAAAGAATTAGATTAACTATTAAATTTTACACAAGGAATAGGTCCGAAGTAGAGTTTTGTATATAGTCATTGTATAAAATTCTTACCTACTACTGGTAATAATTAGCCAAGTGCGTGTCGAGCCACATGCATGAAGGGTTCCGTAGTTTTCATCATAATATACTGTCACGTATTTATCTAATCTTTAAAACTAAATCTAAAACTAAAGTAAAAAAGTAAAGAAGGAAAATTTGAGTGATTTTTGAGAGGTTGTTAAATGTAAATCTCGGTAAACATGATAGTCCGAAGATGTTAAAAGTAAGAATTTTAAAATACAAAGAGCCCAGTTTTGAGATACGACAGAGAAATTCTTTCTTGAACTATTATAGTAATTGTACCGTCAAAGGCGCGATGAAAAAGAAATTCAAAATTTTTATACTTTTGCTTTACCTCTAAACGTTTGCAGCTTGGTCTGCTTTTCACTTTGTCAAACCACTACCTGTAGCAGTTACATTTTTTATTCAGATTTAATATTTGAATTATTATAATTTTTCTGCAATGATTATCTGACTCCGTCCCAACGACAGGTTTTCAAGTTCTGACTTGAAGTGACAAAAATGTAAGCCTCCACTGTGACTTAATATAGTATTTTAAATCACTCCCTCCCCATAATATATTAGTACGCTCATTAACCCTGTTAGTAACAAGTGATTCCATCGAACCGTTTTTGTTTCAAATAATACAATTACAATTACTAATTTTTCACCAGGTCAACACCTAGGAACATAATGCATAACATGTATGTATTATATATCACTATCACAGCACGCTACTGTCAGGGGAGCTCCGGATTATAAAAACAAAGCAAACTTCTGTAAACAAGCATTCTAAGCAGCAGTGGCCACTTACATGTGTTTTTCTGTTGCGTGTTGTAAAGTCACACAAAGTGCACAGATTATAAACCAACCTTGCTTACGAATGTTACACGATTATTATTTTTTGGTAGAAAAGACATATTATTATAATAATGAGAAACAAAGGTCTAACAACCATTTAGCCCTCTCATCGCTCGTAAAGTGGATGTAAGATAACTATCGCGCACAGCCAGGCGTGCTTCCTTTTCGCCCCCGCCCCGCCCCGCCCCCGCCCCGTTACACTCTACAATCAAAGCACTCATTGAGAGTAGACTCGACTAGCCTCAACACTCGACGTCCCCTAGGCTCGATATGATATCAGGGCCCGTATTCTCTATGTTACGATACGGAACGTGCCAAAACGGATGACGTCATCTCGTGCCGCGTCAAACAATCTTGACATGGCACGTTACGTTTTCTTAGAACGGTATTTTCTAAGAAAACGTAAGAAATAGATGGAACATGGAACGCGCCATGTAAAGTGGCACTTCAATTTCACAATATCATAGTGAATACGGTTTTAAGCCAATAAATTGTTTCAACAAAGAAAAACGTTGTGATTTGACATAGAGAATAAGGGCTCAAGTTTGCAATCGCTGGACTCATTTGCACAAACTACGACGTGACACGCCGGCGGCTGCGTGTAATAAAATATGCAAATTATGGACGGGTGAGTGACGAGGGCACGAGCCGGGAAACAGCACAAGGAGCTCTTGAAGGTAAAGGGCACGCTGCTGAGAGCGCAGCTTTGAACATCTGCACCGTGGAACAAACGCTACCGCTACGTGCCACGGATTTTACGACACATAAGTATATTATTTCCGTAAAAAATATTTTAATATTTTACCGGCAGTTATACTTTAATTTTAATGTAGGTATTCCTAAATTGAATATTTTATCGTTTCTTTCAATCGCTTAACCCAGTGTCTTCGCGTAGCTTACGAGTATAAAACGTTTAGATAATAGGTATGCGCAAAACATTTGGGTGCAATTGTTTGTTGTACATCACAATCACTGGTAAAGAACTGCTATGGATGTGACAATGGCTAACAACGCGGCGCTTGTGAAATGTAAATGATGAAAGTAAAGTGTGGGGCGACAAGCGCCTTTCTTCAGAACAAAGGTCTTCGCCCTCGTCTGTCGCCTCTCAGGTGGCTAAACGCACTCTAACGTAGGTTATTGCATCTACAGTTCTATATATACACACGTAGTATGTATAAAGGGTTTATTTCTCACGGATATTATGTGATAGAGCTTTTTGCGATTATAACAATTGATATAAGGACAGTCTACTTCATCAATTAATTCAACCTTTTTGTACATACCTAATGTTTAATCATTGTTATCAATACAAAACTAAACTAAATTAAAACAGAATTCGGCCTCAATATTACGATATAGAGTTTTTCTGAATTTGAATTGTATTTTAAATCCAGTACTATATGATTCATCAAAACTTTTTCTAACTCATACTTAACTTTAAATTCCTGAATGACAAGTTTTTCTCGGCGTTTTGTACACCCTGTCGTTGAATTTTGAATTGGTATCAATGCAATACAATAAATACAAAATTTGATCCAAATCTATCCACTCGTTTCCAAAATATACCGAGAAATATAGATTGCTTGTTTAAAGATATTTTGTTAGGCCGCACAGTTAAATTTAATGAAAATGTACTAGAGTCGGCTCTGAGTACAAGCTGCGAGTCGCTCGGCAGCTGGCTGCTCGCAGCTCACTGAATAATGAATCAGTCACACGAGTGAGCTTGCACACGATATCATTTTCTAGTGGAATTGTTGTTCCTGGCCGTCATTACTTTAGTGATTAATTATTTCTTGTAAGTGAAGATAATACGGAATACGGAAATTACCACTTCTTTTTCCCTTGTGGTTTAAATTGAAAATTAACTTCCCTAGAGTGGTTAAATTTGACACCAATCTCTTGAACCAAGTTTAAGAGCGGTTCTTTAATTTTATTTAGTGGTAATTAGTCAGTGGATGGGCAGGTTTGCCTGCACACGTGCGTAGGTATTGTTCAAGCACGTTTTAGTTCAACAAACATTAAGCCGCTTGTAAATAAAATGTATTCAGAGTACATAAAATGTATTCAGAGAATAACTAGTGCAGTGTGTGATAGAAATGATGAAATTGTATTTGCACAGACAAAAGATAAGATAATTTAAAAAATAATAAATTCTGCATAATAGAATAATTGTGCTAATTGTCATAGTCATGAGGGTATGAAGTCAGCATAATGTTGTCAATAAAAAGTAATTATGCATCGTATAAATAACATAACCCATCAGATTTGGAAATACAAAAAAAAAATACTTAGTACGATGTCGTCTCTCGTCAAAGACTTTATAATGAAAGAATGTGTTTTGTAAAACTTAAAAGATAACTCTTGTGCAACGAGACAGCTTTTTGTGTATATTTTTTTGAGCCATTCGTTTTCAAAATTAGCTATAACAACCTACCATAGCTGGGCACCGTTAATTAAATAGTTAACTTCGTTAATCGATAATCCGTTAAAAAAAAAGTTAACTTCGTTAATCGTTAAAGCGTTACATTTCGGAAGAATTAACGCAAGTTAACGTTAATCGTTAATCCGTTAATGTGCCTAATCAAATCAAATGCCTGTAAATGTCCCACTGCTCAAAAAGGCCTCCTCTCCTATTTAGGATAGGGTTTAGCATCTTAATCCACCACGCTGCTCCATTGCGGGTTGGTATGTCCATACCTACATGTGTCAGAATTTCTTCTGGCACATGCAGGTTTCCTCACGATGTTTTCCTTCACAGCCGAACTTGAGATGAAAACACTAATTTAGCATTGTAAAAATCAGCGGTGATATCCAGGGTAGGAACCCACGTTTTACGATCGTATGGTCTAAGTAGCAAAATGCCTAACGTTGAATAACGTTTAATAAGCAATTGGTTTAATTAGCAAAACGTCCAATTATGAAAAAGACCAACAATCAAAAGGTCATCATAGTAAAATGTTCAATGAGCAAATCGTCATATTCTCAAAATATCTAGACACTTAAGCAAACAACAAGTAATACCAAAATAGAAGAACAAAATATTTTTTTTACAATATGAATAGGATTAACTATAAGACCCGACTTTTATATTATACAAGTATGTCGAAACTCAAAGTTAGTACTCTTGATTTTGTAATAAATAGAGACCGTATTATATGCATCTGCATATATGCATTTTTCAGCCATTTTTTTTTCTATAATTATATAACATCTTAAAATTGAGCAAAAAAATACATATTTTCTACGTATTTGCCTCTCGCTTCGAATTGTTTTTTGACGACCTTATTTTAGTCACCACTAATTTTGAGCCGCCGGAATTTACGTGATGACCTTTTTTTGGTCGTCAATCAAGAAAATTTACCTTTTTTTGCTATTTTTTTCGGTATTTGTATGGAATTTGTATTTTTTTTGCATATTTCGCCGATGTTGGTGGTTTCGCGTTTTTTTGTGCATATTTGCATGCATATAATGACCATTTTATTAAGAAGTTATCTTTTTATCAATCAACCAACTTTAATAATTAACCAACTTTAATCGATTAACGAGTTAATGCCCAGCTATGGTAATAGCATAGATAATGATATACTTGTCTTTTTGGAGATGGCACGATCCGTTTCTATTAACAATCTTTCAAAAAAGATTACCGGCTTATTTTTTATTAATTTCTTAATTACTTATTTGACAGCATGGAACGCGCCATGTAATGTGACATTTCAATTTCACAATGTCATAGAGAATACGGTTTTAAGACAATAACGTGTTTCAACACAGAAATACATTTTGATTTGGCATAGAGAATAAGGGCCCTGGTTAGAAACTAGAAATCTACCGTCAATATGTTACACGTTTTGTTAGAGACAGTCTTCAACAATTAGCACTCTGGTCAATGTAACACGTATGTAGTGTACAATTGTACATTACATGATTACATAGGCTTGTGCAAACAGCAATTGATCGCGAAAATTAATTTGAGCGAATCTGCCCTGTATGACAATTATCCATCTAAACATATCGAATGAGTCCAGTAAAATTAAATTTGAAAGTATGGGAATAGAACATAGTATATTATATAGAATAGCATAGAACATAGAAAAGCGAATTGATAGAACGTAAAACAAAAGGAGTTTTTACACATCATGTATTTCTTGGGAAGTAGAAACACTAAATTACCACCTTCCACGCCTTAACCATTATAGACTGGCAAAATATCTGTGGCCACTCTTGAAATTGATAAATCGTGGCCTTTAAGAACAGATGCCTAAAAATCTTTTATCTCAAAAACAAATACAGTAAACTAAATCTTTGTCAATACACCAAAAATGAAAGCCCCAAAAAACATAAACACACATCGCCTTAAAATCACACTCCAACCGCCCGAGTTACCAGCCATAATTTCTCCACAGACAGAAACAATGTCATAACTAATATTTAATTGCGGGCTCCAGGGGCTCCGCGTTCACTTTACAGCGTCGTTACGAGACTATATTTCCTACTTTACGTCGCATTCGTCCGGAGGAACACTCAGTT